>MCJB01032501.1:35133-102587 GCA_002018475.1 Nicotiana obtusifolia | reverse complement strand
GGGGGTGTGGGGCGGGGGGTTAATAGGGTTAAGAGGGCTAAGGGAGCCCCCAGGCTGAGAGTGAGGTCTTGGAACATAGAAACTTTGACTGGAAAGTTTATAGAGTTAGCGAGGATTCTCGAAAAAAGGAAGATTAATATAGCTTGTATATAGGAGACTAGATCCGCAGGAGATAAGGCGCGAAGATGTGGGCAAGTTCAAACTATGGTATTCTAGGAGGGCAGGGGGCAGGAACGGGGTAGGTATCTTGATTGATGATGACCTCCGTAATCTAGTGGTGGAGGTTATGAAGGTAAACGACAGGCTGATGACTATTAGGCTAGTTGTTGGAGGATTTATTTTGAACATAATCAGTGTACGCACCCCAAGCAGGCTTGAACGAGGAAGTCAAAAAGCGTTTCTGGGAGGATTTAGATGAGATGGTGTGTGGTATTCCGTATACTAAGAAGCTTTTCATAGGAGGAGATTTCAACGGCCACATTGGAGCGACGTCTGGGGGGTATGATGATGTGCATGGTGGCTTCGATTTTGGAGATAGGAACGGAGGAGGAACTTCTCTGTTGGACTTTGCTAGAGCGTTTGATTTTGGTAATAGCAAACTCGAGTTTCCCGAAGAAGTGGAGCACTTGGTCACCTTCCAAAGTTCGATGGCCGTGACTCAAATTAATAATCCTCTATGCAGGAAGTCCGATAGAGGTCTTTGCACAGATTGCAAGGTCATCCCGAGTGAGAACCTCACGACCCTTCATAGGCTCATGGTCATGGACCTTGAGATCACGAGGAAGAGGAGGAAGAGGGCGGTGTATAGCCAACCTAGGGTCAAGTGGGGAGCCTTGACGGAAGCCGAACCGCAGAAGTTGGCGGCTAAGTTGATGACTAGGGGGCTTGGAGGAGTAGCGGGGACGCAAGCACGATGAGGACCACGACTGCGCAGTGTATTAGGGAAGCCGCTAGAGAGGTATTAGAGATCTCGAAGGGTTACTCAGGTGGACACAGAGGAGATTGGTGGTGGAATGGAGAGGTGCAAAGAAAAGTGGAGACCAAGAAAACGACATATCTGAAGCTAGTAGAAAGTGGGGGGGGGGGGGGGGAGGAGAGAAGGGTGAATAAGGAACAATATAAGTTAGCTAAGAAGGAGGTGAAATTAGCAGTTATAGTGGCCAAGGCTGCAGCTTTTGGTCGTTTGTATGAAGAACTTGAGGGCCGAGGTGGGGATAAGAGGTGGTTCAAGTTAGCCAAGGTAAGAGAAAGGAAGGCCGATGACTTGGACCAAGTGAAGTGCGTCAAAGACGAAGAAGGTAGAGTTTTGTTGGATGCGAGGCTTATCCGTCGGAGATGGCAAACCTACTTCCATAATCTCTTGAACGAGGAGGGGGATAAGAACATTGTACTGGGTGATTTGGAATTCTCCGGGAGTCGTTGCGACTTGGGTATTGTAGGCGGATTAGAGTTGAGGAGGTTGAGGGGGTTATGCGTAAGATGAGCAGGTGCAGAGCGACCGGGCCAGATGAAATCCCGATGGAGTTTCGGAAGAGTGTGGGCAAGACGGGCTTGGAGTGGCTCAGAAGGTTATTTAATGTCATTTTTAGAACGAAGAAGATGCCCGAGCAGAGGAGGTGGAGCATGATGGTTCCTTTATACAAGAACAAGGGTGATATCCAAAATTGCAATAACTATCGGGGTATCAAGCTGCTTAGCCATACTATGAAAGTTTGGAACAAGGTGGTGGGGCTAAGGGTGAGGAGGAGTGTATCTATTTCTGAGAATCATTTCGGGTTTATGCCGGGGCGCTCGACTATAGAGGCCATTCACCTTGTTAGGAGTTTGATGGAGCAGTATAGGGAGAGGAAGAGGGACTTGCATAGGGTGTTCATTGACGTAGAAAAGGCGTACGATAAAGTTCCGAGGAAGGTCTTGTGGAGGTGTTTGGAGGCTAGAGGTGTACTTATTACCTACATTAGGATGATTAAACACATGTATGACGGAATAAAGACCCGAGTAAGGACGGTGGGAGGGGACTCGGATCATTTTCCGGTCATGATGGGGTTGCACGAAGGGTCGGCACTCAGCCTTTTTTGTTTGC
Organism: Nicotiana obtusifolia; assembly: GCA_002018475.1. Lineage (NCBI taxonomy): Eukaryota > Viridiplantae > Streptophyta > Magnoliopsida > Solanales > Solanaceae > Nicotiana > Nicotiana obtusifolia. The sequence continues at coordinate 100,504 of MCJB01032501.1, read as the reverse complement.
CCTGACGATAGACGTTCTGACGCGCCACATCCAAGGGGAGGTGCTGTGGTGCATGTTATTTGCAGATGATATTGTATTGATTGATGAGACCACGAGGCGGTGTGAAACACGAGATTAGGGGTGTGGAGGCAAACCTTGGAGTCTAAAGTTTTCAAGTTAAGTAGGACCAAAACAAAATACTTAGAGTGTAAGTTCAGTAGTGAGACTCGGGGAGGGGAAGGGGAGGTGAGGCTGGACTCGCAAGTCATCCCTAAGAGAGGTAGTTTTAAGTACCTTGGGTCTATTATTCAGGGGATGGGGAGATTGACGAAGATGTCACACATCGTATTGGGGCAGGATGCATGAAATGGAGACTCGCTTTTGGTGTTTTGTGTGATAAGAAAGTGCCACCAAAACTTAAAGGTAAGTTCTACAGAGTGGTGGTAGGACCGACTATATTATATGGGGCTGAGTGTTGGCCTGTCAAGATTGCCCATATCCAAACAATGAAGGTAACAGAGATGAGGATGTTGAGATGGATGTGCAGGCACACCAGGTTAGATAGGATCAGGAATGGGGTTATTCGTGACAAGGTGGGTGTGGCCCCCATTGAGAACAAGATGCGGGAAGCGAGACTTAGGTGGTTTGGACATATGAGGAGGAGGAACACAAAGGTGTAAGAGGTTGACATTGGAGGGCCTACGGAGAGGCAGAGGTAGGCCGAAGAAGAAGTGGGGAGAGGTGATCAGGCAAGAACATGACGTAGCTTCAGCTGACTGAGGACATGACCCTTGATAGGAAGGTGTGGAGGTCGGGGATTAGGATAGTAGGGTAGGTGGTAGATTGTTCATACCAATAGGATTAGTGCGCACTCTCGCATTCTGTTGGTAGTAGGTTTCTATTAATACCCGTCATTTTCTTTTATTTTGATCATCTTATATCGTGTTGTTTCTATGCTACTTTACATGACTTTTTGGTGTTGTCTCTCATTGTCTATCTTTTTAATTAATGTGGTGTTTATATTTTTCTGAGCTAAGAGTCTATTGGAAACAGCTTCTCTACCTTCACAAGGTAGGGATAATACTGGGTATGTTGTTGTTGTTTTACGTGCATAAAACTGAAAAAACATGACACCAGATAAGTATAATCAGATCGAACCAAAAATACGTAAACTTCAATTGGACTTGTAAAGCACATATGCCAAAATGACTTAACTCTTAATACACGCTGGCAGTCGATAAACTTTAAAACACCAACCTTCATTTCTAACATTGGCCTAAAAGTTGAAGTCTCAGCAAAATGTAAACGCAAAGTTTATAATTTGAAAGAAATCATAGAAATACAAAATTTCTCACCTGAGGATGGGATTTTAAAAAGTTCAAAAGCCGTGTCCGGAAGACTTTCCTCAGCTGAACAGAGCTACTACTTGATTTCCGCTTCTTGTCAATTTCAACTGCATTAGCATTTAATGCAACATGAAGTTCAGGCTTCATACAGTTTGTACGTTCATCGCACACAAGGATCTTTTTTATCTCAATAGCCTCAGGTAAAATAAACTTCAACTGCGCTAAATGAGCGTAAGAAAATCTCCTGCAAAAAATTAATGATAAGCTAGAGAGCTAACAACAATTGATAGAGAAATTGTCAATAAAAAAAATTGCATTCAGAGTTGTCATCATTTAGTATACCTATCAGTTAACCACTCAATTTTGGAACTAATGTTTGTGAATGTTGTGGAAGAACTCTTCAACTGCAGCAGACTGTCCAAGCTACTAAAGAACGTATCTAACAATTCGTACCTGCACGCATACAGTAATGTCAAAATTAAGGAGAACAAACTACTTCCTCCATCCAAATCATTTTTACACTTTTTCCATTTCTAATACATCCTCCATCCCATTTTATATGATGCACTTTGGAGTTTCAATAAGAATTTTAACATTAAATTGTTTCTAAATATAAAAAGGTATCGTTGTGCATTGTGCACCACATAAATTTGAACTTGTAGTATTTCAGGAACTATTTATTCTATATACAATTTTGTCATTTGAAACACATACTTTTCTGGTAGGTTTACTGGGTCAGTAGGCTTCTTGGGGCGGGAGCGCTGAGGTGGAAGCTGATGTGTCTGCTGTGCCATGTCAGACTTCGCGCCAAATTTTCCCAGGCCCAAAGGCAAGAGAGTCGACGGAAAGGCCCATGGGCCGTTCTTTGTGATCCGAGGTTAACTGTAATTTGGTAGGAAATGATATCCTATGCTCATTTACAATTTAAATAGAAAAAAAAACTTATGTATTTTTTACAGAATTTTTGTGTTATTTTTTATCGATCTCATGTAAAATTTTTTATATAATTAAAATAATATTTATGATGGACTACAAACCAACCTCCCGTAAATATTATTTTAATTTGGACCCTAGCATTTTCTCACTAGCTGTTTTGAGATTACTTTGTTGTATACAGAGTGTTTCCTTGAAATTATTCATTTATATTTGAAGTAATATCTGATTAATTTATTGGAATTGATTTTCTTTCAATGATTTCTTGAAGAGACATTTCCTCATTATACAATTTTACTATAGTGTCATTGGAATGCACATGACTATTCATTTTGTGGATCCAGCCACAGCCATGAGAGTAAAAATAGTGCGTGCTACTCCTATAATTTAAAAATAGGGTTCAATTAGTTTTGTGGCTCTTCACAAATTTATTTTTAGTTTTATAACTTTACCTTTCTTTTTTTTTTTTTTTTTATATATGAGAGATTTACTTTTACACGTAAAAGATCTAAAAAGATCATTTTTGTTATAAATAATATTAAGACTGAATGTCCATGTATTATGAAATTACTTGGAAGTAAGTTAGTTAGTCACAAATTAGTCTAGTTACTTGGTCACTAAGATTGGTTACTTGCTCACCAAGATTTGTTACTCGGCCACTAAGACTAGTTACTTGGTCATCAAGCAACTCTCTTATAAATAGGAAACTTCTCTACTCATTTGTAAGAATATCATCAAGAAAAGATCCAGTATTATCTCTTTCTAAATTTTTCTTCTTTTACTTTATTTCATATTATTCCATAACACGTTATCAGCACGAAGTTCTAGCCAACTAAGTTGTTATGATGCTGCCAGTGACAGTTGTGTCATTTAATGTTAATAATATGGTAAGAACGATGGCCTGGTAAAAGGTGTACAACGCCAACATATATTCGGCCATCACAGTTAGCCTTTTCTAATCAATTTTCAAGTTTCTTTACACTTTGCTATTTATGTTTCCATACATGAACAAAATTGCTTTACTGAAAAGTTTTTCTTGAAAGTTCATCAAATCATGTAAGAATTTTTGGTGTAAAGAACAATAAATATATTTCCTATAACAAGTATTATGTTCTTATATGTTAATATTAAGAAACACGAAGTGAAGATTTTTGAGAGAGCTCATATTTTTCCTCTCTATTTTATCACATATCTCTTCCATCTTAAAGTAGGTTAATTATCACAAAGGACACGTAGATTTTAATTGATTATGTATTTTTCTATATTTGCTTGATACTTTTTATTTGATCGAGTTTAATTAATGAAAGTTCGTATATGCAAATTAAATTCAATCGCCACCAATAGTAGAAACCCGTCCCATAAGTCTAAAATAAGACATGATATTACCGTGGAGGTATGAATAGATGCGGACGTGGTAATGGACAAAATTATAATCGTCATCATTGTGATAATGAGAATAATAATGGTTCTCAAAATAATCATTCACTTTGTGAAAGTGATATTTGCCATTGATATGGCATGAGATTTTACAAAGCACGCATGGCTTATTATGTTCCATTCCTGAAGTAAATGTGAAAACAATGTGATAATCATTATGAATACATATTCATCTTGGAAGAATATGAACGTGCTAGTGGTAGTGAATATACCACACTCACCTCTAGTAGAGGGTTTGAGATGAAATAAGAAAATAATGGCATTATTATGGCATGAATGGTCATTGGTCACGTACCTATTGTACGCCAAAGTATTTTGGCAATATGATTATTAAACGACACCAATGGTATAACTTTTTCTTTAAAAGAGATATTCACTATATAGATGTTGATGAATATATGGTAATACAAAATTAATTGAGAGCTCTGGAAGAGCCAATTATTAATATTTTTGAGGAATAAAATTGATTATCAATAGGGCATTGTGTTGTAGTAAGTCTCAAAGAAACGTATTGAGTTTCTACAATCGCAAAAGCGGTTGGTTATATTGAACTATTACTACAACTGTAGCAGGATATATGTATATGAAAATTACCCGCTTTATTGCCTGATTTGTACTACATAAATAAAAAAAATGGTGAAATCACACGACATAGTAAAATGGATGTTTATTGATATAAAAACCCATGTCATAGTAAAGAGTTTAATTAACAATTGCACATGTCATGAAGTAAACTTTAAGTTTACTGATACAGATAGTATTATTAGGCATGGCCTATTAGCAATCTTGATTTAAGTATGATGTGCAAAAATATAACGACCCGGCCGGTCATTTTGAGAGTTGTAGCCTTGTTCCCCCATTTATCGCTCATTTTATGCTTTACTGTTGCTACATGACTTGCCGGGGTAGTTGGTTCGGGTCTGGAGAGGTTTCAGAATGAATTGAGACACTTAGTCTCAAGGTTGAAAGCTTAAGTTGAAATGGTTGATCGGATGTTGACTTATGTGTAAACGACTTCGGAATGGAGTTTTGGTGGTTCCATTAGCTCTGTTGGATAATTTTGGACATAGGAGCGTGTTCGGATTGTGATTTGGAGGTCTATAGTTGAATTAGGCTTGAAATGGCGAAAGTTAGAAATTTAGAAGTTTGACCGAGAATGGACTTGTTGGTTACCGGGCTCGGATTGGGGTTCGGGGAGTTAGAGTAGGTCCGTGGTATCATTTGTGACTTGTGTAAAAAATTTAAGGTCAATCGGATACGATTTGATAGGTCTCGACATCGTTTATAGAATTTGGATTTCCTTAGTTCCATTAGGGTTGAATTGGGGTGCGATTCGTGTTTTTGATATTGTTTGATGTGATTTGAAGGCTCGACTAAGTTCGTATCGTATTTTAGGACGTGTTGGTATGTTTGGTTGAGGTCCCGAGGGCCTCGTGTGAGTTTCGGATGTTTAACGGATCAATTTTGGACTTGGTGTTATAGCTGCAGATTTCTGGTGCACTGATCTGGTTTCCTTATACGCGATTGCGTTGGAAGGTCTGCAATCACGTAGGCTTAGCTGGGCAGTGGAGGACTTTGTTCTACGCGTTCGCGAGAAGGAGGATGCGATCGCTTAGTTGTAGGATGCTGTGACTCGCGAACGCATGGCTAAGGTCGCGTTCGCGTAGGGTATAGGAGGCACAAGCTGGGGTCAAGCGTTGTTCTTCGCGATCACGTGAAGAGGGCCGCGATCACGTAGGTTTGAGGAAGCATTGGTTTGCATTCGCATGGATGTCTCCGAGCTCGCGTAAGGCAAATTAGAGGGGCAGACTGTTTTGTGCTTCGCGAACGCGACCATCTGGTCGCGTTCGCGATGAAGGATAACTGGGCAGCAATGTTAAATTTCAAAAATGAGGGTTTGAGTTCATAACACAAAATTGATTTTGGGAGCTCGATGGGAGGCGATTCTTGGAGATATTTTCAAGTGGTGATTGGGGTAAGTGATTCCTACCTAGTTTTGGTTAATTTTCATGTTTATGTCTTTGATTTCATCATTAAATTAGTGATTAGGGGTGGAAAATTGAGGGAAAATGGAGGAAAGTTCTTCGGCCGAATTTTGAGGTTTTGATCGAGATTAGGTATCGGATTTGAGTAATTTTGGCATGGGTGGACTCGTGGTTGAATGGGTGTTCGAATTTTTTGACTTTTATCCGATTCCTAGACATGGTCCCCGGGGCCGACTTTTGAGTTGATTTTTTGACTTTTGATTAAGAGCTTAGTATTTTCTTATGGAATTGATTCCTTTAGCTCGTGTTGATTGTATCAGATTGTTTGTGTCTTGATTTGAGGCATTCGGAGGTCGTTTCGCGAGGCAAAGGTATAGTGGAGTAGAGATTTGCATGGCTTGAGGTAAGTAACAGTTCTAAATTTGGTTCTGAGGGTATAAAACCTCGTATTATGTGTCATGTGACTGGTTTTGAGGTGACACACATGCTAGGTGACGGGCGTGTGGGCGTGCACCGTGGGAATTGTGACTTGCTCAATTCCATGGAACCATATAGTTGAAAAATCAGTTGTTATCCGTATCTTCTCCGTGTGTTATAGAAATTGAACTACAAATCATATTTAGACTATGTGTTGGCACTGTAGGGACCCACATAGGTCATGTAAATGTTGAATAATCTGCTAAATTGCTGTTTTATACTCAGTCACAATTTTACTGCATATTATATCTCAATCTCTATTTTTCTTTATTGACACATTATCATTGCTGTTTAGGCTGATTATCATAATTACTGAGAGCCGAGAGACTGGAGAGCTTGATGACTGAGTGAGGTCGAGGGCCTGATGGTGAGAATATTTATGGGATCGGGTTGCACGTCGCAATATATTTTATTGATTTATGCCATGATTGGCTTGTTATAGCGCTTGGGCTGAAGGAGCCTCTCCGGAGTCTGTACACACCACTAGTGAGCGTAGGTACCTACTCAGTGCGAGTGCCGAGCAACTGAGAGAAATAAGAGAATGTGAGGAACGAGTGACTATGAGGTTGGAGTGAATGGGAGGATTGAGTGCCTGTTGCTATGAGATTATACACTTGATTCCATTACTGTTGCACTTCAGCTGGCATATATCACTGTGATGTAATTTATGAGAGATTTTGACTGTGTGCACTACCCTTGCTCAGGCGGTCTCTGTTCCGGTTGCAGTAGCCTCTTCTTAGGCCGGGGGAGGTACTCAGACTCCCGCCGCCCATACTCTAGAGCAGGTGATGTAGGGACTTCAGACACCGGGAGTACTACCAGCCCAGCCGGTTGTAGCTGCTCAGGCCCAGGTGGGTCCCGTTGATGAGCAGAGGAGACTAGAGAAATTTGGGAGGCTTCAGCCTCCATCATTTAGCAGGGTTGAGTCAGAGGATGTCAAGGGCTTCTTGGATAAGTGCCAGCGGATTCTTCGCACAGTGGGTATTCTGGAGACCAGTGGGATCTTGTTCACTACTTTTTAGTTTATTGGGGCTGCCTTCAGATGGTGGGAGGCTTATGCGAGGCGCATGCCGGTCGGTGTAACACCACTTTCATGGCAGGAGTTCTTCGTTCTCTTCTTGGAGAAGTTCGTGCTGCAGTCTCGCAAGGAGGAGCTGCGCAGACAATTTGAGCAGCTACGTTAGGAGAGTATGTTTGTGACCTAGTATGAGATAAGGTTTTCAGAGTTGGCTCGTCACATAGTTTGGTTGGTTCCCACTGATAGGGAGAGGATTAGGAGGTTCATTAATGGCCTCACATATCAGCTGCAATTGCTTATGACTCGGGAGAGGCTATCTGGTGCTACTTTTAACGAGGTGGTTGATATTGCTCGGCAAATAGAGATGGTCCGTAGTCAGGAGCGTGAGAAAAGGGAGGCCAAGAGGCCTCGAAGTTCAGGTGGTTTTAGTGGTGTTCCTTCTGGGGGCTTTCATACCACAGCAAGGGTCGTCCTTATAGGCCCACTCAGATGGTTCGGCCAGTTCACCGTGGTGCATCATCCAATCATGGTTCATACAGTGCTCGTCATGGTCAGTCATCTCAGTGCCCTTCCGGCTCAGAGTTCATCCCGTGCTTCATCGGTTCAGGGTTCATCTATGCCAGGTCCTTCTAGTAGTTATCCCGGTACTTGGGGCCCCCTTCTGTCCCCACTACCAGCACCAGGGAGTTGCTTCGAGTGCGGGGAGTTTGGGCATATGTGGAGGCAGTGTCCTCGTCGCCTGGGTGGTCCAGTGTAGCAGAGGAGTCAGGCTGTGACTTCCGCACCAGTTACTTTACCATCTGCCCAGCTAGCTCGGGATAGGGCCTAGGCAGCTAGAGGTTGCACTAGAGGGGGAGGCCAATCAGGTGGCGGTCAGGCCCGATTCTATGCTATTCCTGCCAGTCCAGATGCTGTTGCTTCAGATGCAATGATCACAAGTATTGTCTCAGTATGCCAGAGGGATGCTTCTGTATTATTTGACCCTGGTTCCACTTATTCGTATGTATCATCATATTTTGCTCATTATCTGGATAAGCCCCGTGAGTCCTTAGTTTCATCTGTTCATGTATCTACGCCAGTGGGCGATACTACTATCGTGGACCGTGTATATCGGTCATGTGTAATGGTTATTGGGGGATTGGAGACTAGAGTTGATCTCTTATGCTTAGTATGGTGGATTTCGACGTGATCTTGGGTATGGATTGATTGTCTCCATGTCATGCTGTTCTTGATTGTCACGCTAGGACCGTGACATTTGCGATGCCAGGGTTGCCAAGGATCGAGTGGAGAGGTTCTCTAGACTATGTTCCCAGCAGATTGATTTCATATTTGAAGGCCCAACGGATGGTTGGGAAGGGTTGTTTATTTTATCTGGCCTTTGTGAGAGATGTTGGTGCTGATACCCCTACTATTGACTCTGTTACGGTGGTGCGAGATTTCCCAGATGTGTTTCCTGCAAACCTGCCGAGCATGCCGCCCGACAGGAATATTGATTTGGTGCCGGGCGCTCAGCCCATTTCTATTCCACCGTATCGTATGACACCAATTGAGTTGAAGGAATTGAAGGAGCGGCTTCAGGAACTTCTTGATAAGGGGTTTATTAGACCTAGTGTGTCGCCTTGGGGTGCACCAGTTCTGTTTGTGAAGAAAAAGGATGGTACTATGCAGATGTGCATCTATTATAGGCAATTGAACAAAGTTACAATCAAGAACAAGTATCATTTGCCGCGCATTAATGATCTATTTGACCAGCTTCAGGGAGCGAGGGTGTTCTCTAAGATCGATTTGAGGTCTGGGTATCGCCAGTTGAAGATTCGGGACTCCAATATTCTAAAGACAATATTCAGGACCCGTTATGGTCATTACGAGTTCCTTGTGATGTCTTTTAGGATGACCAACGCCCCAGCAACATTCATGCATCTGATGAACAATGTATTTCAGTCTTATCTCGACTCGTTTGTCATAGTATTCATTGATGATATCCTGGTGTACTCTCCTAGCCAGGAGGAGCATGTCTAGCATTTGCGGATTGTGTTGTAGCGGCTGAGGGAGGAGAAGCTTTATGCCAAGTTCTCCAAGTGTGAGTTTTGGCTTAGTTAAGTGGTGCTCTTGGGGCATGTAGTGTCCAGTGAGGGGATTCAGGTGGATCCAAAGAAGATAGAGGCGGTTCAGAGTTGGCCCAGTCCGTCCTCAGCTACGGAGATTTGGAGCTTTCTCAACTTGGCCGGTTATTATCGTCGCTTCGTGGAGGGTTTCTCGTCTATTGCATCGCCTTTGACCAAATCGACCCAAAAGGGTGCTACTTTCAGGTGGTCGGATGAATATGAAGAGAGTTTTCAGAAGCTCAAGACTGCCTTGACGTCAGCTCTAGTTCTAGTTTTACCTTCAGTTTCAGGCTCTTATACAGTGTATTTTGATGCTTCCCGGATCGGTATTAGGTGTGTCTTGATGTAGGAGGGTAGAATGATCGCATATGCTTCGCGTCAGTTAAAGCCTCATGAGAAGAACTACCCTGTTCATGATTTGGAGTTGGCTGCCATCGTTCATGCATTGAAGATTTAGAGGCATTATCTTTACAGTGTGTCTTGTGAGGTATTTACACATCATCGGAGTCTCCAGTACTTGTTCAAACAAAAGGATCTAAATTTGAGGCAGCAGAGATGGTTGAAGCTGCTAAAGGACTATGATATTACTATTTTGTATCATCCCGGGAAGGCCAACATGGTGGTTGATGCCTTGAGTAGAAAGGCGGTGAGTATGGGTAGCCTTGCATTCATTCCTGTTGGTGAGAGACCTCTTGCAGTTGATGTTCAGGCCTTGGCCAATCAGTTCATGATATTAGATATTTTAGAGCCCAGTCGGGTTCTGGCATGTGTGGTTTCTCGGTCTTCCTTATTTAATTGTATCAGAGAGCGACAGTATGATGATCCCCATTTACTTGTCCTTAAGGACACAGTTCAGTACGGTGATGCCAGAGATGTTACTATTGGGGATGATGGGGTGTTGAGGATACAGGGTCAGATTTGTGTGCCCAATGTAGATGGGCTACGTGAGTTGATTCTTGAGGAGGTCCACAGTTCGTGGTATTCCATTCATCCGGGTGCCGCGAAGATGTACCAGGACTTGAGGCAGCACTATTGGTGGATAAGATGAAGAAGGATATAGTGGGATTTGTAGCTCGGTGCCTTAACTGTCAACAGGTAAAGTATGAGCATCAAAGACAGGGTGGATTGCTTCAGAGGCTAGAGATTTTAGAGTGGAAATGGGAGCGGATCACCATGAATTTTGTAGAAGGACTTCGAGGAAGTTAGGTGCTATTTGGGTGATTGTGGATCGGCTAACCAAGTCCGCGCACTTCATTCCAGTTGAGACTACTTATTCTTCAGAGAGGTTGGCTGAGATTTACATCTGCGAGATTGTTCGCCTTCACGGTGTTCCAGTGTCCATCATTTCAGATCGGGGCATGCAGTTTACATCACAGTTTTAGAAAGTAGTACAACGAGAGTTGGGCACCCAGGTTGAGTTGAGTATAACATTTTACCCTCAGACGGACGGATAGTTCGAGCGCACTATTCAGATACTGGAGGACATGCTACGCGCTTATGTCATTGATTTCGGGGGTTCATGGGATCAGTTTTTGCTGCTCACGGAGTTTGCCTACAATAACAGCTACCAGTCGAGCATCCATATGGCTCCGTATGAGGCTTTGTATGGGAGATGGTGTCGATATTCGGTGGGTTGGTTTGAGCCGGGTGAGGCTAGGCTATCGGGTACTGACTTGGTTCAGGATGCTTTGGACAAGGTTAAATTGATTAAGGATTGGCTTCGCACGGCACAATCAAGACAGAAGAGTTACACTGATAGGAAGGTTCGTGATGTTGCTTTCATGGTTGGGGTGAAGGAACTACTCAAGGTTTTACCCATGAAGGGTGTTATGAGGTTTGGGAAGAAGGGAAAGTTGAGCCCTCGGTATATCGGGCCGTTTGAGGTACTTAAGAGGATTGGAGAGGTGGCTTACAAGCTTGTCTTGCCACCTAGTTTGTCGAGTGTGCACCCAGTGTTTCATGTTTCTATGCTCTGAAAGTATGTCGGCGATGCGTCGCATGTGTTGGATTTCGGCACGGTTCAATTGGATGGTGATTTGACTTATGATGTGGAGCCGGCGGCCATTTTGGATCGGCAGGTTCGAAAGTTGAGGTCAAAGAATATAGTTTTAGTGAAGGTGCAGTGGAGAGGTCAGCCAGTTGAGGAGGCTACTTGGGAGATCGAGCGGTAGATGCGAAGCAGATATCCACACCTATTTGAAACTCCAAGTATGTTTTTAGACCCGTTCGAAGACGAACGTTTGTTTAAGAGGAGGAGGTTGTAACAGCCCGACCGATCATTTTGAGAGTTGTAGCCCTGTTCCGCAATTTAATGCTCATTTTATGCTTTATTATTGCTACATGACTTGTCGGGATAGTTGGTTTGGGTCTGGAGAGGTTTCGAAATGAATTGAGACACTTAGTCTCAAGGTTGAAAGCTTAAGTTAAAATGGTTGACCGGATGTTGACTTATGTATAAACAACTCCGGAATGGAGTTTTGATGGTTCCGTTAGCTATGTTGGGTGATTTTGGACTTAGGAGCGTGTCCGGATTGTGATTTGGAGGTCTATAGTTGAATTAGGCTTGAAATGGCGAAAGTTGAAAATTTGCAAGTTTGACCGAGAGTGGACTTTGTGGTTACCGGGCTTGGATTGGGGTTCCGGGAGTTGAAGTAGGTCTGTGGTGTCATTTGTAGCTTGTGTGCAAAATTCGAGGTCAATCGGACGCGAATTGATAGGTTTTGGCATCGTTTGTAGAATTTGGATTTCCTTAATTATATTAGGCTTGAATTGGGGTGCGATTCATGTTTTTGATGTGATCTGAAGGCTCAACTAAGTTCATATTGTGTTTTAGGACTTGTTGGTATGTTTGGTTGAGGTTCCGGGGGCCTTAGGTGAGTTTCGGATAGTTAATGGATTAATTTTGGACTTGGTGTTATAGCTGCAGATTTTCTAGTGCACTGATCTGGTTTCCTTATACGCGATCGCGTGGGAAGGTCCGCGATCGCAGAGGCTTAGCTGGGCAATGGAGGACTTTGTTCTATGTGTTAGCGAGAAGGAGAATGCGATCGCATAGTTGTGGGATGCTGTGGTTCGCGAATGCATGGCTAAGGTCGCGTTCGCGTAGGGTATAGGAGGCAGAAGGTGGGGTCACGTGTTTGTTCTTCGCGATCGCGTGAAGAGGGCCGCAATCGCGTAGGTTTGAGGAAGCATTGGTTCGCGTTTGTGTGGATGTCTCCACGTTCGCGTAAGGCAAATTAGAGGGGCAGACTGTTTTGTGCTTTGCGAATGCGGGAACATGGTCGCGTTCGCGATGAAGGATAACTGGACAGCAGTGTTAAATTTCAAAAATGAGGGTTTGAGTTCATAACACAAAATTGATTTTGGGAGCTCGTTGGGAGGCGATTCTTGGAGAGATTTTCAAGTGGGTGATTGGGGTAAGTGGTTCCTACCTAGTTTTGGCTAATTTCCATATTTATGCCTTTGATTTCATCATTAATTTAGTGATTTGGGGTGGAAAATTGGGGGAAAATGGAGGAATGTCCTTCGGCCGAATTTTGAGGTTTTGATCGAGATTTTGGTATCGGATTTGAGTAACTTTGGTATGGCTGGACTCGTGGTTGAATGGGTGTTCGAATTTTGTGACTTTTATCCGATTCCGAGACATGGGCCCGGGGACCGACTTTTGAGTTGACTTTTGATTAAGAGCTTAGTATTTTTTTATGGAATTGATTCCTTTAGCTCGTGTTGATTGTATCGAATTGTTTGTGGCTAGATTTGAGGCATTTGGAGGCCGTTTCGCGAGGCAAATGTATGGTGGAGTAGAGATTTGCACGGCTTGAGGTAAGTAACAGTTCTAAATTTGGTTCTGAGGGTATGAAATCTCGTATTATGTGTCATGTGATTGGTTTTGAGGTGACACACATGCAAGGTGATGGGCGTGTACCATAGGAATTGTGACTTGGTCAATTCCATGGAACTGTATAGTTGAAAAATCTATTGTTATCTGTATGTTCTCCATGTGTTATAGAAATTGAACTGCAAATCATGTTTAGACTATGTGTTGGCACTGTAGGGACCCACAGGTGGTGTACATGTAGAATTATCTGCAAAATTGCTGTTTTGTACTCAATCATAGTTTTACTTGCATATTATATCTCAGTCTCTATTGTTCTTTATTCATACATTATATCATTGTTGTTTGGTCTTATTATCGTGATTACTGAGAGCCGAGAGACTGGAGAGCTTGATAACTGAGTGAGGCCGAGGGCCTGATGGTGAGTTTATTTATGGGATCAAGCTACACGCCGCAATATGTTTTATTGATTTATGCCATGATTGGCTTGTTATAGTGCTTGGGATGAAGGAGCCCCTCCGAAGCCTGTACACACCCCCAGTGCGCGCAAGTACCTATTGAGTGCGAGTGCCGAGTAAATGAGAGAAATGAGAGAATGTGAGGAACGAGTGACTGTAAGGTTGGAGTGAATGTGAGGACTGAGTGACTGTTGCTTTGAGATTATACACTTGATTTCATTACTGTTGCACTTCAGCTGGCATATATCACTGTCATGTAGTTTCTGAGAGATTTTATATCCAGTTTCAATTGATCTTGACATGATTTAACTGTTTTGGCCTTAATTCTCGAACTTGAACGCATGCCTATCTTCCTATGTTGAAATTACTGTAATTTAGCTATATCTGTGAAGCTCGTCACTACTTTCAGACCATTATTTAGTCTTGTTACTTACTGAGTTGGTTGTACTCATACTGCACCTTGTAGTTTGTGTGCAGATCCGGGTATTTCTGGACACAGTGGGTGTTGATTCTCTGCGCAGCTTGATCGTTTGGAGATTTCAAGGTAGCTGCCCGGCATTCGCAGACCTTGTCTCTCCTTCCTTATCTTTCCGCTTTATGTATTTAGTTTCAGACTATCATAGACAGTCTTTCCAGACTTCTGTTGAATAGACGCTCATGTACTCAGTGACATCCGGATGTTGGGAATTTTCTTATTGGGTCTTGACTTTCTATCCAGTTTTTGAGAGTTTGATGATTTAAACCTGTGTTGTTTTATTTCTCATTTAAACTTATTGGAAGTATTTTTGAAGTGTCGGCTTGCCTAGTACCACGTTAGGCGCCATCACGACAGACTAAGTTTTGGGTCTTGACAAAAAATAAATGAGAATTCACATGGGTAAGTGTTGAAGAAGATTCTTTATGAAGTCCCTTGTGTTGCTTGTTCTCGCGATTATTTTACCAACTAAAATTGGGATTGAATCCCCTTGAATTCTGGAATTTATCAAAGGTGAATATGGGCTCATTCACCTGCGATGTAAACCTTAAAAGGATGCATCTATGAGATGGTTACATGTGCGTTTATTATCAACCCGCAACTTGAATGCCAGGTTTCTTACTCAATAATTTAATTTAGAGCATAATCTTTAGATTTTCTATTCAAGAAAGTTCATCTTGATAAGTTGGTTTACATCACAGTTGGTTTAGCAAAAAGATTTATTGAGCGCCTCCACTTAATAACTAAACTATTGCTTATCAGAACAAAGTTATCTATATTAGTTTGATATACGTTATATACGAAAGTATATTACATTCTCCCCTCACAAGTGGTTCAGGATCATGAACCAAATAATTTCATCTTATTATTATTGATGTGCTGTATATATTTTGATTAACACCATAACGCACAAAGATGGGTTCCCAAAGTTGAGGAAACAAGTTAGTTTTCTAACATGAGGGGGAAACAGTATAAACAGTTGAGAAAAAATTACTAGGAATGAATTATTATTTGTACATCTAGATCCTTGAATAAGATAATATGAACTTGAAGTTCATAAAAAGATAATTCATCTGCAATATATTGCAAAGAATGCCAGACGCATTTACTGACCCAAAGAAAGTAACTATATTCTCATTGAAAATGCTCTTATTAGAATAAGTCCTAGAAGGATAAAGTCTATGGTACGCCTGAAGCAGATAGACAAATCGGTATCAAATAAAATTCTTGATAAAGAAGAGGAGCAAATGATCAAAATGATCATAATAAAGAGGCAAGTGCCTTAGAAGAGTACATGACATAGCATTTCATAAATCCTCAGGAGAGGTTCACGTACCTGAAATGAATAAAGAGATCTCCTTGTTATGTTTGTAGGAAAAAATGTTAGAACCGATATAAAATTTTCGTCTCAAGCCGACAAATTATCATAAATATTCCCCGTTGCAATTAGTTTTGGGTCATGAACCTAATATATCATATTTAAGAATTTTTGGATGCGCATATGTGTCTTTAGAGCCATGTCACACCAAGATGGGTCCCCAAAGAAGGTTAGGCATATATGTTAGGTTTGCATCGTCCTCTATTATTTTCTACCTCGAAACATTCACGGGAGATTTGTTCATTGCTCGATTTGCAGATCGCCGATTCGATGCAGGATTTCCCCCAAAATTAGGGGGAGAAAATGGTGAAAAATGGAAAATTTTGTGAAAAATCCATTATTGTCTGATCTTGATCCGCCTGCCTCTATTTATGAAAAAGAGGTGCAAAAATTATCCATCTACAAAAAATAGCAAATCAAATGCAGATGCATTTATAGTTCTAAAAAGGATAACAGAATCACATATCCTTGCAGTGAATGTTCCAATCCGTATTGATGTCCCTGTTGGAAAATCTTCTAGTGTCATAGCTAATAAGTCAAAAGCACGCCTAAAGCGTGGCAGACCATTGAGTTCTAAGGATCGAAATCCTAGAAAAAAAAAATAAATGATCAAGATGACACTATGAATGAGACTCATAAAGAAACCCATGATTTAACCAATCATGAGATTCATGAGAAAATCAATGATCCTGGGACTCAAGAAAATAAGGAACTATCAATAAATCCAATCGATATTGAGACAAGTTTGAATCAATTGAATATAGTGGTGGATTATATCTTTGCATATAATGTAGCATCTAGCATTATGGAAGATAATGAGGATCTTGAACCTCAGTCTGTTGGAGAATGTCGACAAAGACGTGATTGGCCAAAATAGCAAGAAGCAATCTAATCTGAGTTGAATTCACTTGCGAAACGTGAAGTTTTTAGGCCTGTAGTTCAAACACCTAGTGGTGTTAAGCCTGTTGGCTATAAATGAGTCTTTGTACGTAAGAGGAATGAGAAAAATGAGGTACAAAAATATAAGGCACGTCTTATTGCTCAAGGATTTTCAAAAAGGCCCTGTATCGATTATGAAGAGACATATATGGATGCAATAGCATTTTTTTTATATCTTATTATGAAAAGCTTGACATGCATTTAATGAATGTGATTACAGCCTACCTTTATGGCTCACTTGATAATGAGATACACATGAAAATTCCCGAAAGATTTAAAATGCCTGATTCACATGATTCAAAGTCCCGAGAAATAATTTCAATCAAATTGTAAAACTCTTTGTATGGTCTAAAGCAATCAGGTCAAATATGGTATAACCGTCTTAGTAAGTATTTAATAAATGAAGGTTATATAAATGATGCCATTTGTCCATGTGTTTTTATAACGGAGTTTGCTGTACTTGCCGTATATGTTGATGATATAAACCTTATTGGAACTCCTATAGACTCCAAAAGGCAATTGATTATTTAAAGAAGGAATTCAAGATGAAAGATCTCAGAAAGACAAAATTATGTCACGATTTGCAAATTGAATTTGGCAAATGAGATTTTTGTTCATCAATTTGCCTATATAGAAAAGGTATTGAAACGGTTTTACATGGATGGAGCACATCCATTAAGTATTTCGATGGTTGTTCGATCATTTGATGTGAATAAGGATCCGTTCCGACCTCAAGAAAAGAATGAAGAGCTTCTTGGCCCTGAAGTATCATATCTTAGTGCAATTGGTGGACTAGTGTATCTTGCTACTACTACAAGGCCTGGCATAACTCTTTCAGTTAATGTCTTAGCAAGACATAGCTTTGCTCATACAAGGAGACATTAGAATGGAATCAAACACATATTGCGGTATCTAAAAGGGACTACCGATATGGTCTTGTTTTATGGCAATGATTGCAGTTCTGATCTTGTCGGTTATGCCGATGCTGGGTATTTATCTGACCCGCACAAGGCTCAATCTCAAACAGGCTATGTATTTACATGTGGAGGCACGACCATATCTTGACGATCGACTAAGCAATCAATCGTGACTATTCCATCTAATCATGCTGAGATAATTGCTATTCATGA
This sequence comes from Nicotiana obtusifolia, assembly GCA_002018475.1. Lineage (NCBI taxonomy): Eukaryota > Viridiplantae > Streptophyta > Magnoliopsida > Solanales > Solanaceae > Nicotiana > Nicotiana obtusifolia. The sequence continues at coordinate 83,009 of MCJB01032501.1, read as the reverse complement.
AGCAAATCGAGAATGTGTATGGTTGAGGTCTATAATATATCTTATTCGAGAAAAAATATGGTTTGAAGTATGACAAACTACCCACCATTTTGTATGAAGACAATGTAGCATGCATAACCCAATTGAAGGGAGGATTCATAAAAAGAGATAAGAACAAAGTACATTTCACCAAAGATATTTTTCACACATGATTTTTAAAAGAATGGTGATATCAATGTGCAACCGATTCGTTCAAGTAATAATATGGCTGATTTATTCACCAAATCTCTACCAATGTCAACCTTCAAGAAGCTAGTGTACAATATTGGGATGCGAAGTCTCAAAGATGTAAATTGATGCTCTCATCAGGAGGAGTTAATACGCGTTGTACTCTTTTTTCCTTACAAGGTTTTGTCCCATTGGGTTTTCCTTGCAAGGTTTGTAATGAGGCAACCAAAAAGCGTATTATTAAATATGTGTACTCTTTGTCCTTCACTAAAATTTTTTCCCACTGAGTTTTTCCTAGTAAGGTTTTTAACGAGTCACATTATCTACTAATAGACATTCAAGGGGGAGTGTTATAAATAATATTAAGAGTGAATGTCCATGTATTATGAAATTACTTGGGAGTAAGTTAGTTAGTCATAAATTAGTCTAGTTACTTGGTCACTAAGATTGATTACTTGCTCACCAAGATTTGTTACTTGGCCACCACGACAAGTTACTTGGTCACCAAGCAACTCTCTTATAAATAGGAAACTTCTCTACTCATTTGTAAGAATATCATCAAGAAAAGATCTAGTATTATCTCTTTCTAAATTCCTCTTCTTTTACTTTATTTCATATTATTCCATAACAATTTTCTTAATTTTAAAATTGTAAAGGGATGTGATGTATAAATAGCACTTAAAAATAGTTAGTGATTTTAAAATAATTAAAAAATAGTCATATTTTAGTACAGAAATAAAATCTGAAAAAAAATCCCAACTATAACAAAAAAAGTCTATTTTGGAGTTTAAATTTTATTAGTAAATTTCAAGATAATATGCTAGAGTTCAAAGCTCCCTGAATGCGGAGGTGGAACTAGATTTAAATGCTATGGGTTCAACTTTCAAAGTTTTTGACATTGCACCCATTATATTTTTAAAGTTGTGAGTTCATATATACTATATTTGTAATTTTAATGTATTTTGACATATAAATTTTTTCTTCGCGTCAAAAGTTATGGGATCAATTGAACCCATCGATTCAACACTATATTCGCCTATGCCTGAATGTAAACTCCAATATTTTTTCCTTCGTATAGTTCAAGCTTCAGAATTTTTTTCTTGAACTACTACATTTTTACTAAGCTCAAGCATTTTTTCCTGTAGTTTGAATCGATACCAATATTTTTTTCCTGAATTCTAATATATTTTTTTTACACTACTTTAAACTTTCCTTGAGTTTTAAACTGTGTTAGTTCAAATTTCAAGAAAAATATTTGGAGCTTTGAACTAATGTTTAAGTCACGATGCGTGCACTAGAATAAGTTAAGGGGTCAAATAGTTTTATGGCCCATTATAAATTTATTTTTAATTTTATAATTCCATCTTTTTTTTATACATAAGAAATTTACTTTTACACGTAAAAGTTTTATTTTTTTATACATAAGAAATATAAAAAAAAAACACTTTCTTAATTTCAACGTGGTAAAAAGCTATGAAGGTCTGTTTCCTCTAAGTTAAGGGAAGTTCTCATGTAATTCACATCTCTTCTTATTTCCAAACAGTTCTTTATTCAAAGAATTTCATCAACTAAGAAATCTATACTAAAAAGTCTGAGCAAGTAAGTAAACATGCACGAAAGCGTTGGTTGAAAAAGACCGATGACGAAAATGAAATCATTCATGGTAGTAAAGAAGCAGAGGAGAATCAGGATATAGATTTTTGAATTCTAACCTTTAAGGCTAAATTTTAATTTCTTTGAATCTGTGCTTATTTTCAAATAATAATAATAGTAGTAGTAAAGTAGCTTTTTGTAATGTTTTTTCCATACTAGAAGTAGCTAACCATTATTTGCACAAAGGATTTGGAGATTTACACAAATAGAATCATTTGAACTAGTTATCTTTTGGCCTCATTTAAATAAGTTTTGTGACGCACCAACAGTTAGAGTTTAATTCCAGGTGAGTCACATACAAAATGTCATGATGGATCCTAAAGGAGTTCTGATGAATGAGCTTGCCACAAGTTATGGCGAATCACCGAGAGTATAATAAAAATTGTATTATAGTTTTGGAGCAAATCGTTCACAATTCCTAACGAATCACCAAATTAATCTGATGTATGAACTTGCCACAACTCTTGGCGAATCACCTAAGTGTTTAGTACAAAATTGTGTCGTAGGTAATTTAAAACAGATTGTACACAAATTTCCAGTGAATAAAAAATTTTACCAAAATGTTTTTGCTTCAAAGTTAATCCAAATCAACTCTAAATGACTCAAACATTCAAAAGTCAGTAGACTTTTTTCTGGTCAACTGGATAACTTTTTTAAAAATACATAAGCTCTCTTTATCATGACGTATATATATATAAGCTCTCTGTATATATATATACACACACACACGTCATGATAAAGAGAGCTTATCCGTCATTATTGTCTAGCATTGTACTAGTATTACAAACATTAATTTTTCTGGTAAATACAGTTCCTAGAGTGTCTACCTGTTACGGCCCCAAAATCTCATATTAGGTAGTCTTGATGGAACCTAATCTCTAAAATTAGGTAAGTCTAATACGCATAGAGAATTTAGCAGAAATAACGATTTAAGATACTAAATTAAATTGATAACTATCACAATAAAAACCATAATGGAACAACAGCCCTACAATTCCCAAAAACCGGTGGTACATAGTCATAAGCTCTAAATAAGTACACTAGGAACCGCTAAATACAACATTGTTTTATATGAAGATAATCAGTAGTAGAGACAATAGCGGAAGGGACACCGAGGCCTGCAATCGTCGAGCGGGTATATCTTGAAGTCTCTGAAGAAGTCTAAATTAGCTCATTGGTGTCCAGCACGAGCAAAAATACCTGGATCTGCACAAAAATATGCAGAAGCGTAGCATAAGTACACCACAACGGTATCCAGTAAGTATCAAGCCTAAACTTGGTAGAGTAGTGACGAGGCCAGGTCAAGGCACCTATTAGACATAGAAACCTGTGCAGGATATTAATATAATCTAACAATGGGGAAGTAAAGGCAATAAATGATAATAAAGCAATTTATCACACAAGGCCAACAACGAAAATAAAAATAACAGATGGCAACAAAGAGTGTACATATGATAAGGACATCAAGTAACCAATTTCAATCAAAATACGAACCGAATGAGGTAAGAAAAGCAAAACAATAACATTTCAAATCAACAATTCCAACATAGAATGTACAACATGAATCACACCGAGATACTACACCTCATATTCACATTTCACAAGTCACAATCACAATCTTTCTTATATCGCTGCGTGAGCCTTGCATATATTTTTAAAAATATTTATCCCGAAATAGCTTCACGTGCTTTAGCCCCCTTATCTCACTGCGTGGCTTCAAGTAATTCTCTTACTAGCAACATGTGTATAAATCCCACCTTATCTCGCCGCATTCGCATCAATGCCCACCCTTATATCGCTGCATGCGCATCAATATCACAACATAATAATCAACTTGCACCACACGTGCCCATATGCCACAACATTTTCAAAATCAATAATACTAATGTCACCACAATACATAGCCATGGCTCAACCATAATGTGTACAAGACTCTTAATAACAACAAAACGAATGGGAAATAACTCAACAAGAAAAAAGTATTCCAATAACCAAAAATTTCAATCACAAAGTGTTGTTAGCTCTCAACAACTACAACTTCAATAACTCAACAATGAAGGTATTTCCATGAAATGACAACTTCAAACTCTAGTGCATAACATAAGCTTAACAATGAAAGAGATAACATGAAATAGCAACTGCGACTAAATGCATGAGAATAACTCAATAATGAAAAGAATAGCATGTAACAACAACTACTAATAAATGCATATAAGAGTAACTTCAACAATGAAAACTAGAACATGTAATAACAAATTGATTTAAAGCATGTAAAAATTAAACTTGACAATGAAAGATAGAACAAATAATGACAACTTCAATTAAATTCTTATAAATAACCGAAGAGTCTAAATCGGTCAATTTTCACATATAATTCTGTGTACACACTCGTCACCTCATGTACACGTCTTCCACGTAATTCAACTAGCACAATCAAACCCAATCCTAAGGGGTAGTTTCCCACACAAAGTTAGGCAAGATGCTTACCTCAACTAGGCTAAATCAACACTCAAAAATAGCTTTTCCCTTAAAATTCTCCTCCATATGGCTCAAATCTAACAAAAAATGACTTAATATCATCAAACAATGCAAGAGAAACTAATTACGATAAGTAAAGCTATGATCTTTACATAATTCTCCAAAGTCAAAAAAAGTCAACCGCATGCTCGCTCGATCAAAACCCGAGTCCAAGGTTAGATCTCTACTACCCATAATCCACCTGTCCATATATGTGTTTTGTTTTCAACTCCGAGCCTAATTCGACTCTTAAATCCCAAATTTTTATTTTTTAAAGCATTGATAAAATTTCTCAAAATTTCTCTTAGATACTTATGAATTTGATGTTAAATCTCATAAATAATCATGTAATATAGTTGAAAATTGATCAAAATCACTTACCCAATAATTTTAGGTGAAAATTCCTCCTCAAAATAGCCTTCTACCGAGTCTAGGGTTCTAAAATGTGAAAATGAGATCAAGTCTCGTTTTTTTCAGGCGCAGAATTCGTAATTGAGACTCGCAAATGAGAAAAAGGACTCGCAAATGCGGCGTCTGACATCCTAGAGGAATGTCGCAAATGCGACACTGACTTCGCATTTGCGAAGTCTGTTCCTTTCGTAAATGCTGCCAATTGGTCGCAAATACGAACCTACCTAGCCCAGGCCTTTCTTCGCAATTGCAAGTGAAGCTTTGCAAATGCAATACCTTCCCCTCCCAGCCTATTTCGCAATTGCAAGGCTGGTGCTCGCAATTGCGATAACTGGAGCACCAGCAGCCCAAAAATGTATTCAAACCAATTTGAAACACGTATGAAACTCACCCGAGCCCTCGGAGCTCTACACCAAACTTCCACACAAGTCTAGAATATCATATGAAATCGCTCGTCTGATCAAAACACCAAATAACATCCGAAACCACGAATAGGACACCAAAATGCATGAAATTCAAAAACAAAACTCAAGAATTTGAATTGCAACCAAGTGTCCGATTCTTATCAAATCAACTCCGAATGACACCAAATTTGCAGACAAGTTTTAAAATAGCAAAATGGACCTGTTCCAAGTTCTAAAATCAAAATCCAACCCCGATATCCATAAAATCAACCTATAGTCAAACTTAAGAAAATTTCCAAACCTCAAATTACCAACTTTCGGCAAAATAAGCCAAATCAACCTAGAGGCATACGTCCAAGTCCAAAATCACGATATGAATCTATCGGAGCCATCAAAAAATCATTCCGGCGTTGTTTTCATAAAATTCAAACCAAGGTTAATATTTCCAACTTAAGCTTCTAAACCAAGAGCCAAAGGGTAAAAATCATTCCAAAACCTTCCCGAAATGAAACTAACCATCCCCCAAGTTATAAAACCACCAATACACATACAGGAAGCTTCAAAAGGGGAAATGAGGATCAATACACAAAATGACCGATCGGGTCGTTACATTCTCCCTCTCTTATGTATGCATATACCTATGCATGATATGACATTTGTACGCATATGCATGACATTAAAAATGTTGCATGATCCACAATGCTATTCAGACTTATAGGTTGAGTCCTTTACTCCATGTTTCTTTTATGTCTTTTATATACTAGTTTTTATGCCCTATATACTCGGTAGACTATATGTACTGACGCCCCTATTGCCTGGGGGCCTGCGTTTCATGCCCGCAGGCACAGGTAGATAGGCTGATGGTCCCCCTTCTTAGGATCCTTGCTCAGCGAGAGTTGGTGTGATCCATTTGATTTGGAGCTGCTATAGGGTTTTGGTACGATATTTTTGTATATATATATGGGTATGACGGGGCCCAATCCCGTCCTTTATATAGCGAAAGTGGAGGGGTTCGTCTGTTGGTACTTCCAGCCGGGTTATTTCCTTCTTGAAGGCTTGACATATGGCTGAGAAGGGTTATTTGGAATATTTGGCCTTTGTTCGGGATATTACTTCCGAGACTCCCATGTTAGATTTAATGCCGGTGGTATGAGAGTTTTTCGATGTATTTTCTGCTGATCTATCGGGTATGCCATCGGATAGGAATATCGATTTTGGTATTGATTTGGTGCCAGGCTCCCAGCCCATTTCTATTTTTGCCTTATCGTATGGCTCCAAAGGAGGTGAGAGAGTTAAAGGAGCAGCTCTAAGAGTTTTTTGAGAAGGGGTTCATCAGACGCAGTGTGTCACCTTGGGGCACACGGGTGTTATTTGTGAAGAAGAAGGATAGGAATATGCAGATTTGCATGATTACCGCCAGTTGAACAAAGTCACCATCAAGAACAAGTACCCGTTGCCGTGCATTGATGACTTGTTTGACCAGTTACAGGGTGCTAGAGTGTTCCCTAAGATCGACTTGAGATCTGGGTATCATCAGCTGAAGATATGTGCTTCGGATGTTCCGAAGACGGCATTCCGGACCAGGCATGGGCACTATGAGTTTTTAGTGATGTCTTCGGCTTGACTAACGCCCCGACGACATATATGGATCTGATAATTGGCTCATTTTCATTGTCTTCATTGATGATATACTGATCTACTCGCGTAGTATGGGGGAGCACGAGCAGCGTTTGAGGTTAATGATTCAGACCTTGCGGGAATAGAAGCTATACGCGAAGTTCTCCAACTGTGAGTTCAGATTGGATTTCGTGGCTTTCTTCATGTTGTATCAGGTGAGGGTATTAAGGTGGATCCCAGGAAGATCGAGGCAGTCTAGAGTTGGCCTCGTCCTACCACAGTGACCGAGATCAAGAGTTTCTCGAGGTTAGCAGGTTATTATCGTCGGTTCATGGAGGGCTTCTCGTCTATTGCATTACCTTTGACTAGATTGACCTAGAAGGGTGCTCCATTCAGATGATCCTATGATTGCGAGGCAAGCTTTCAAAAGCTCAAGACTGCTTTGACTACGACATCGGTGTTAGTGTTGCCCTCCAGTTCAGGGATGTACATTGTGTATTCTAATGATTCACGTGTTGGCTTGGGTTGTGTATTGATGCAAGGAGGCGAGTTATTACATATGCTTCACGTCAGCTGAACCCCCACGAGAAGAATTACTCTGTACATGATCTGGAGTTGGCTGCAATAGTCCATGCTCTCAAGATTTGGAGGCATTATCTTTATGAGGTGTCTTATGAGGTTTACACCGACCGCTGCAAGTTGCAGCATTTGTTTAAGCAGAGGGACCTTACTTTGAGGCAGTGCAGGTGGCTTGAGTTGCTGAAGGACTATGATATTACCATTCTTTACTATCCAGACAAGGCGAATGCGGTTGCCGATGCCTTGAGCAGAAAGGCCGAGAGTGTGGGTAGTTTGGCATTCATCTCGTTAGAGGAGAGGCCATTAGCATTGGACATTCTGTCCTTAGCTAACAGACTTGTGAGTTGGGATATTTCAGAGCCCAGTTGAGTTCTTGCATGTGTTGTGGCTCAATCTTCATTACTTGAGCAGATCAAGGCTCGTTGATACGATGATCCACATTTGTTGGTTCTTAGAGAGAAAGTACTACAGGGTTGTGCCAAGGAAGTTACTATCGGTGAGGATGATGTATAGCGACTCCTGGGCCACCTATGTATTCCTAATGTCGATGGCTTAAGGGAGAAGATTCTAGAGGAGGCACACAATTCTCAGTATTCTATTCATTCAGGTGTTATGAAGATGTATCGTGACCTGACGCATCATTATTGGTGGTGGCAGATGTAGAAGGACATAGTTGAGTATATAGCGAGATGTCTAAATTGCCAGCAGGTTAAGTTTGAGGATCAGAGGCCAGGTGGCCTAGTCCAGCAGATGGTTATAACGGAGTGGAAGTGGGAGCGCATCACTATGGACTTCGTAGTAGGGTTGCCGCGGACGTTGAGGATGTTTGATATTGTATGGGTCATTGTCGACGGCTTACCAAGTCAGCGCACTTTATTCGATGGTGACTACTTACTCTTCAGAGAGGTTGGCCCAGATTTACATTTAAGAGATTGTCTGGTTACATGGTGTGCCTGTTTCCATCATTTCAGATAAAGGCCCTCAGTTCGCTTCGCATTTCTGGAGAGCAGTATAGAGCGAGTTAGGTACTAGTGTAGAGCTCAGCATGGCCTTTCATCCGTAGACCAACGGGCAGTTGGAGCAGAAGAAGTGGGATAGATTCTTGCCCTTGGCTGAGTTTGTTTATAACAGTAGTTATCAATTTAGCATTGAGATGGCTCCATTTGAGGCTTCATATGGTCGGCGATGTCGTTCGCCAATCGGATGGATTGAGACCAATGAGGCTAGGTTGTGTGGCACGGATTTAGTGAAGGATGCCTCAGAGAAGGTAAAGTTGATTCAGGAGCGACTTCGCACAGCACAGTCCAGATAGAAGAGTTACACGGATCAGAAGGCGTGTAATTTATCATTTATGGTGGGTGAGAAGGTTCTCTTGAAAGTCTCGCCGATTAAGGGTATCATGAGGTTGGGAATAAGGGCAAGCTGAGTTCGAGGTTTATTAGCCCATTCGAGGTGTTGAGGCAAGTTGAGGAGGTTTCTTATGAGCTTGCTTTTTCTCCCAGTATATCGGGAGTTCATCCGGTATTCCATGTGTCTATGCTCCAAAAGTACCATGCCGGAAGGTCGTATATGTTAGATTACAACACAGTTCAACTAGACGAGCGTTTAGGTTATGAAGAGGATCCAGTTGCCATTGTTGACGGGCATGTTTGCCAATTGAGGTCCAAGAAGATTTCTGCGTTAAAGATCCAGTGAAGGGGTCAAACAGTCGAGGAGGAAATTTGGGAGGTCGAGGAAGACATGTGGAGCAGATATCCACACTTATTCAGCACTCCAGATATGATTCTATACCCGTTCGAGGACAAACGTTTGTTTAAGAGGTAGAGAATGTAACTACCCAACCGATCCTTTTGCTTTCTAGATCCCCATTTCCCTAACTAAGACTCCTCGTATGTGCTTTTACTGCTTTATTGCTTGCAGGGACAGTTGGTTCGGGTTTGAAAAGGTTCGTGTTAAAATCAAAACACTTAGCTCCTTAATAGTGGCCTAGGATGACCAAGTTTGACTTGGGTCGACATTTTGAGTAAACGACCTCGGAACCGGGATTGATGGTTCTAATAGGTTCGTATAATAATTTTGGACTTGGGCGTATGTTCGGATCGAGTTTCGGGTAATCCGGGAGCATCTTGACGCCTAATGTTGAGAGTTGGCACATTGAAGGTTTTCTAGTTCTTTAATTTGGTTTGAAGTAGACATTGGTGTAATCGAGGTTCGTTTGGGTTCCAAGCCTGGGGGTAGGCCGTATGGTGATTTAAGACTTGTACGCAAAATTGGATGTCATTTCGAGTTGTCTAAGTAAGATTCGACACGTTCGGAGCTAGTTGAAAGTTTGAAGTTCACAAGTTGATTCAATTTAGTTTTGGGGTGTGATTCGTAGTTTCGATGTTGTTTGATTTGTTTGAGCCTTGACTTAGTTCGTATCATATTTTAAGATGCGTTGATGTGGTTGGATAGGGTCCCAGGGCCTCAGGTGCGAATCGGATTGGAATCAGACTTAGTTTCGGACTTAGGGAACTGCTGGTGGTGTTAGATCTGGTGCAATTGCACATGCGAGGAAATGGTCACAGGTAAGAGCATGCAGAAGCGGCCCTGTGGTCGCAGAAGCAGACTTTGGGCTGAAGCTGGGTGGTCGCAGTTGAGAGGTTTATTCCACATCTGCGAGTCCGCAGATGCGATGGAGGCTCCGCAGAAGCGAATATGGACCGGCATGCTGAGACCGCAGAAGCGGATCCTCGTCCGCAAAAGCGAGAAGGCTGAAGGCTGTGGGGGATCGCAGATGCAGCTTTTTGACCGCACCTGCAGTTTCGCTGATGCGGTTAGGTGACTGGAGGTGTGGAAATCGCTGGGCAGAGGTGAATTTATTTTGGGACTTAGCCCATTTTTCCACACACTTCTACTTGGTCTTGGGCGAATTTGAGAGCACATTTGTGGAGGATTCTCATTAACATCACTAGGTAAGTAACTTCTACCCATTTTATGTTAAATACACGATTTATGAGTAGATTAAACATGGGAATTAGAGTAAAATTGTTGGATTTTTTTTGGAATCTAGGGTTTGAGTAAAAAATTGGATTTGATCATGGATTTGGTTATGAAAGTTGGAATAAATTGTATAATTGTGTTCGTGAGGTTATGGGTAACATTTATTTACAAAAATCTCCGGAATCCGGGCACATGGGCCTGGGGGTGAATTTTAGGAACCTTTCCAAATTAGGTTGGGTGATTACTCTAGTGGTTAAATTTTGAGCACTTATTGATTAGTTTATAAGACTTTTAATTAGCTTTGGATTTCTCGGCTTCGTTTGGGGAGTTCTAGTGAGGTTGAAGAGCTAGTTGGTGGACTTGGAAGCGACGTAAGTCTCTTTCCCAACCTTGTAAGAGAGAATTTATCCCCTTAGGTGTACTAATTATTGTGTGCTACTTGTTGTGGGAAACTACGTACACACGAGGTGACGAGAGTCTGTACTTAGCTATATTCATGTTATGTCGAGGTAGACTTAGGTTCATTTTATGCCTTAATTGTGCTATTTGTATCTATCCTGTGTATTGACTTCCATGATTATGAGTGAGATTGAGAATTTGATAAAGATACTGATTTAGCCTCTTGCTTTGGAAAACTATGGAAATATTTGACGAACTATGGATCCGTGCCATCTCGACTCACATGTACTTCCACGAGCGAGGTTAATTTCTCTATTCTCATGGGATCGGACCGTGCGCCTCGACAGTAAATTAAATTACTCTTATGGGATCGGGTCGTTCGCCTCGGCAGTATGGTAACACTATTCTTATGGGATCGGGCCGTTGGAACGGGTCGTTCACCTCGGTAGCTTCGTGCTTAATACTTGAGACTGGATTTGGTTTGGTAACAGTTGAGTTAGCGCCTTAAGGCCGGTTATGATATGTCTAGTAACTTGATATAGATTCATGTGGGAATTACTGTAATTGTTTCTTTGCTACTTGTTGTACATTCTCCATGTCTAATTTATGTATTTCTATTACTTTTTGATCTTTAGTAAGTGTCAAGTCGACCCCTCGTTACTATTTCTTCGAGGTTAGACTAGATACTTACTGGGTACGCGTTATTTTCCGTACTCACGCTACACTTCTGTACTGAACGTGCAAGTTTTGAGCCAGGTACTACCAGTGATCACACGGGCGTGTAGCTGCACTTTTACGGAGACTTAGTGGTGAGATGCTTGCCTTGCTCCGATTCGCAGCACCGGAGTCCCCTTCTACCTTATTTATTATTTCTGTCTATTACCCTCCAAACTATAGTTGTGTTAGTTTTGTATATTCTCTAGATTGCTCATGCACTTGTTGCACCAGGTTTTGGGGCTTTTAGCATTTATGTACTGTTTTACTTATCATTAATGTCACTACAATTGAAGTATTTCTCACGCTGGTATTTTGTTGAGAAAAGAGTATGTGCGGTTGCATGAGACCTTACTTATTTCGTTATTTTAATAAAAGGAAACTTTTGTTTTAAAAGTTAAAAACGGATAATTAAATTGTAGGTTCACTTGTGGGCTTGCCTAACGGCGGCGTTAGGTGCCATCGCGACCTATCACGGGTTTTGGGTCATGACATCGATAATGTCTCTTGCCTCAATTTTAATTCTCACATAGTTGCAGTGCAAGAGTATTGATTTTAGTAAAAATATTCTCACAAAGTTTTTACTATCTTTTAGCACAATTCAGACTCGAAAATATATTGGTCAATCATAAATAGTTTTAACTCAATTAATTACATAACCTCACGGAGTGTTATTAGTTGGTTACTTTTGGGTGAGCTAAAATATAATTGTATTAGCAATAAGCAATTATCCTTTAGAGAAATTGTAACGACCCGGCTGGTCGTTTTGAGTGTTTTAGCCCCGATCCCCTATTTATTTCCTCTTCTATGCCACATTGTGATTATGTGACTTGCCGGGGTGTTTGGTTTTAGTTTCGGGCAAGTTTCGGAGTGAAATGGGACACAGAGTCCCTAAGTTGGAGCTTTAAGTTGTTAGAGTTGATCGTAGTTTGACTATTGTGAAGACGACTCTGGAATAGGGTTTTGACTATTCCAATAGTTCTGTATGGTGATTTTGGACTCAGGATCCAGATGTCGATTTGGAGGTCTGTAGGTCGTTTCGGTGTGAATTGGTGAAAGTTAGGAAAATTAAGGTTTGAAAGACTTGAAAAGTTTGATCGGGAGTTGACTTTATTGATATTAGGGTCAGATCCCGATTCTAGAAGTTGGAATAGGTCCATAATTTCATTTATGACTTGTGTGCAAAATTTGAGGTCAATCGGAGTTGTTTTGGTATGAATGGGCATTGGTTTCAGAATTCAGAAGTTCATAGTTCATAGGCTTGAATTTGGGTTGCGATTCATTTAATCGATGTTGTTTGATGTGAATTTTGACCTCGAGTAGGTCCGTTATGTATTTTGGAACTTGTTGGTATATTTGGAAGGGGTCCCGGGGACCCGAGTTTGAAACGGATTGAATCCGGATAAAAAATTAAACATGTGCAATTTCTGAATTTCCAGCCTTCTGGTGTCATCGCACCTGTGGAGGGATTGGCCGCAGGTGGTTACAGGAGCAAATCTAGCTTTTCCCAGCTGGGATCGCAGGTGCGAGGAGATAACCGCATCTGCGAGTCCGCAGGTGCAGAGGTGTGATCGTAGAGGCGGACGAGACTGGTCTAGTCTGTGTTCGTAAAAGCGGAGGGTTCTCCGCAGAAACGGGCTCGCAGGTAGGAGCCATGGTCTGCAGAAGCGGAATTTCTAGACTTAAGTGGAATCTGCAATTGCGATGGTTTTTCCATAGGTGCATCGTCGCAGAAGCGACACAAAGTCCGCAGAAGTGGTTTTGCTGGGCAGAAAAGAGGGATTTTCGAGGGTTTGATTCATAATCTTTTTTTGGACTTAGAGAGCTCGGTGGGAGGCGATTTTTCGAGGGTTTTTCAGAGAGATCATTGGGGTAAGGAACTCTAACTTGGTTTTGCTTAATTTACATGAATCTATTGTTAATTTCATCATTTAACTAGTGGTTTGAGTTGGAAAATTGGGGAAAAATGGTAGAAACTTCTTAGGCTAAAGTTTGAGGATTTGAAAGGCGATTTTAGGTCAGATTTGAGTAATTCTTGTATGGTTGGACTCGTTATAGAATGAGTGTTTGAATTTTGTAATTTTGGTCGGGTTCCGAGGCGTGGGCCCTGGTTGACTTTTTGGGTTGACTTTTTAATTCTTTGCAAAGATCGTAATTTCATTGTTTGAATTAGTTTTCTATAGTTTATATTTATAGTATGAAGTTGTTTTGATTAGATTCGAGCCGTTCGGAGTTGGATAATTGAGGAAAGGCCTACTAGTGGATTGACTTAGCGAGACTGAGTTAAGTGGCTTGCCTAACCTTGTGTGGGGGAATTTTCCCTTAGGATATGTGTTGGTTGTGATAATTGTGATATGTGAAAGCCGTGTACGCAAGGTGACGAGTGTGTACACGGCCCAAATATAGAAATTACCGGTTTTAGCTATGTAGATTCCTTTCATGCCGTAATTGAGTTACCTTAACATGTTATAGTCATTATCTCTAGTCTATTTTCACATGTCTACTTGTCTTATTCTTTTACATGCTAATTGCCTTTCATGTTTAATTGAAGTTTTTGTTTCCTTTATTCCGTATTCACTATTTGATCGTTGAACTCTTTACTACTCTTTACTTGAAATTGTTAAATCGTGGAATATCTTGTTGTTGAAATTGGTATTGAGATATAAAGGTCGTGATTCACATTGAGGCAAAGTGTTAAGTTGTGAAATACCATTCTGTTGAGTTGTTCATCTCGGTTATTATTGCTGAGACTCTGGTGTACATTGTGGTTGAGCCATGAGCTCTTTATTGTGAAAATATTGTATTTCTTTAGTTTCTCTGGCAAGTTGTGATATTGGGCACTTGAGGTGCGACTTGTGATACGTTGTGCTATTGATATGCATGTGGTGGTATAAGGTTTTAGGGTTGAAACGCATGCGGTGAAATAAGGTGGGCTTGATACGCGTGGCTAGTAGGGAACTACTAGAAGTCATGCGGTGTGATAAGGTGAGCTAAAACGCGAGACTAAAAGTAACGGCTTCCGCGGCGATATAAGGAAATATTGTGAGTTATTCTTGTGATTTGGGACTACGAGGCGGTACCTCGGTAGTGACCCTTGTTGATCTTTCTCTATTTGTTGTACTGTCTTTGGTTGTTTTGGTTCCTTTCGTGATGTAATATTTGCTTTGATTCTTTGTAGCTAACTCTTGGTTTACTCCTTACTTTTTTCATTTCCTTGTCATTATTACTATATTATTAAATCTTTCGTCCTGTTTCTTATTATTTCCAGTAGGGCATTGACATGACCTCATCACTACTTACCGAGGTTAGGTTTGGCACTTACTGGGTACCGTTGTGGTGTACTCATGCTACGCTTCTGCACACCTTTTTGTGCAGATCTATGTACTTCCTATTAGTCCCGACAGCAGTGAGCTGAGTTCGCATTTGGAGACTTCAAGGTACACCTGCCCCCGTCCGCAAGCCTCGAATGGATGACTTGATATTGGCATATAGCTTCTGACTTGTATTTCACCGGGTTTTGGGAAAATATGTATATACTTAGTTGTGGAGATTTTTCCTTATGCTAGTTGTTGGATTTTGAGCCTTTAATTGTTATTTCGGTTATCTCTACATAAATGTTAGGCTTTCCTAGGTTTAGAGACTAGGTGCCGTCACGACATCCTACAGGGAAAAATTGGAAACATGTCAAGCTGGTAACAGAGCTCTTGGTTCATAGGTGTTATGAGTCACAAGCAAGTTTAGTAGAGTCTCGTGGATCGGTACGGAGACGTCTGTACTTATCTTTGGGAGGCTATGGAACTGTTAGGAAAAGTTTCACTTCTTTGATTCCTTATCGGGCGAATTTGTTGACTTCAAAATTCTAATCTCTGTCATTCTATTCTCTCACAGATGGTGAGGACATGCACATCTGGATCTTATGACCAGACACCCGTGCCCCTACTAGAGCGCGAGAGGGCGGGGCCACGTGGAGACCGAGGACGAGCACGTAGTGCAGTCAGAGCACCCGCCCGAGCTGCTACAGAGGAGCCACTAGTAGCTCTAGTCGGAGAGCAAGCACCTGAGATGCTTGTTACTACCCAGCACTTCAGTAGACCCTCGCCTAGTTTCTGCATATTTGACACTTTAGCTTGGGCGGGGTTGATTCCACTTGCTCCTGCCACATCTTAGGCTAGGGGAGGAGCACAGACTCCCGCTGCCCGCACCCTAGAGCAACGAGTCCAGGTTGACCAGATCCTAGAGGTCATACCAGTGTAGTCGGTTGTCCCAATTCAGCCCGAGGTTAGGGCAGCAACTTCCGAGGGGGAGCAGATCAGGCTCGAGAGGTACAAGAAGTACCATCCTCCTACTTTTAGCGGTTTGGCTTCAAAGGATGCTTAGGGTTTTCTTGAGGATTGCCACCGTGTCCTCCGTACTATGGGTATTGTGGAGTCGAGTGGGGTTGCTTTCACTACGTTCCAGCTTAAGGGAGCAACTTATCAATGGTGGCAGGCGTATGAGTTAGGTAGCCAAGTCGACGCAGCTTCACTCACCTGGTATCAGTTCATAGAGATGTTTATGAGGGAGTTTGTTCCCCAGAGTCTTAAGGATGCATGACGCGCAGAGTTTGAGAAGTTGCGCCAGGGTTCTATGATCGGAGTATGTAGACCGGCTCAGTGATTTGTCCAGGTATGCACCAGCCTCGGTTGCTACTATCAGAGAGCGAGTTTGTCGATTTATTGAGGGGCTCAACCCTGGTATCAGATTCAGCATGGCCCGAGAGTTGGAGATAGACATCCCATACTAGTAGGTAGTGGAGATCGCTAGGAGATTGGAGGGTATATGGGCTTGGGAGAGAGAGGAGAGGGAGTCCAAGAGGCCTCAAGATTCTGGCACATATAGTGGTGTTCGTGCTCTAGTTGCAGCTCGTCATGGTAGGGTCTATGTGAGCCGCCTTGTATATTCAGCACTTCCAACTTCCAGCTGTATTCCAGCCACTCCCAGGCCTTAGGTTCCCCATTATGCACCGCCATTGTCTAGTGCACTTCCTGCACGGGGTGCTTTCAGCGGTCAGTCTAGCCGATCAGGCCTGAGCCAGTTTGCAGCCATGTCCTCCGAGGGCTTGTTTTAAGTGTGATGACACTCGTCATATGGTGAGGGACTGGCCCATACTCAGAAGAGGTGCACCTCTACCGACTTCTCATGCCCCACGTATTCCACAGGGACCTCAGGTTTCTTAGACCGTGGTTGCCGCACCAGTTGCCACTCCACCTGCACAGCAAGCTAGGTGTAGAGGTCGGGCAGGTAGAGGTCTCCCAAGAGGGGGAGGCCAGGCAAGATATTATGCTCTTCCTACTAAGACAGAGGTGGTTGCATCCGACTCAGTTAATACAGGTATTGTTTCGGTTTTTCATATGCATCTATCTTATTTGATCCATGCTCCCCTTATTCCTATGTAACATATTATTTTGCTCCATATTTGGGTATATCTCGTGATTCTTTGTGTTCCCCTTTTATGTGTCCATGCCTGTGGGAGATTCCGTTGTTGTCCAGAGCTGATCTATTATTGCTCAGTATGGTAGATTTTGATGTTATTTTTGGCATGTATTGGTTGTCGCCCTATCATGCTATCCTTGATTGTCACGCCAAGATAGTGACATTGGCTATGCCAGGTTTGCCGCGGTTAAAGTGGAGAGGTACATTAGATTATATACCTAGCAGGGTGGTGTCTTTCCTTAAGGTACAACGGATGGTTAGAAAGGGATGTGATGTGTATCATGCCAGTGTTGATACTCCTACCATTCAGTCAGTTCCGATAGTGAGGGATTATCTAGATGTATTTCCGGCGGATCTCCGGAGCATGCCGCTCGAACGGGATATCGATTTTGGTATTGATTTGTTATCGGGCACTCAACCCATTTCTATTCCACCATATCATATGGCCCCAGAAGAGTTGAAGGAGTTAAAGGAGCAGTTGCAGCAGTTGCCTGATAAGGGTTTCATTCGACCTAGTGTATCACCTTGAGGTGCTTTAGTCTGGTTGTAAAGAAGAAGTATGGTTCTATGCGCATGTGTAATTGACTATCGCCAATTGAACAAGGTTACAGTGAAGAACAAGTATCCATTGCCACATATTGATGACCTATTTGATCAGCTACAGGGCGCTAGAGTGTTCTTAAAGATTAATTTGCGGTCAAGCTATCATCAGTTGAAGATTTAGGAGCTAGATATTCCGAAGACTAGCTTCAGGACTCGGTATGGTCATTACGAGTTCCTTGTGTTGTCATTTGGGCTAGCCAACACCCCAGAAACATTTATGCACTTGATGAACAGTGTATTCCACCCCTATCTTAACTCATTTATCATTATATTTATTGATGAAATTCTAGTGTACTCCCGAAGCCGGGATGATCATGAGCAGCACCTGAAGACCGTGCTCCAGACTTTGAGAGAAAAGAAGTTGTATGCAAAATTTTCAAAGTGTGAATTCTGGCTTGATTCGGTGTCCATTTTGGGTCATGTAGTGTCGAGTGAGGGGATCAAGGTAGATTCGAAGAAGAAGAAGAAGAAGTAGTGTAGAGTTGGCCCAGACCGTCTTCAGCTATGGAGATCCAGAGTTTTCTTGATTTGACAGGGTATTACCATCGATTCATAGAGGGTTTCTCATCTATTGCTGCACCTATGACCAGATAGACCCAAAAGGGTGCTTCGTTCAGGTGGATCGAGGAGTGTGAGGAGAGCTTTCAAAAGCTCAAGACTGCCTTGACTACATCCCAGTGTTGGTGTTGCCTACGGGTTCGGGGTCTGATACTGTGTATTGTGATGCGCGTGTAGGTCTTGGCGCGGTGTTGATGTAGGACTGTAAGGTGATTGCCTAAGCGTTTATACAGTTGAAGGTGCATAAGAAGAACTATCATGTCCACGACCTTGAGCTAGCAGCTATTGTTAATGCCTTGAAGATTTGGCGGCACTATTTGTACGGTGTCCCTTATGAGGTCTATACTGACCACTGGAGTCTAAAATATCTGTTCAAACAGAAGGATCTTAACTTGCTGTAACGGAGGTGGTTAGAGGAGCTTAAGGATTATGATATCACCATTCCATATCATCTTGGGAAGGCCAATGTGGTGGCCGATGCCTGGCGTCGCAAGGCGGAAAACTTGGGCAGTTTAGCATATCTACTGGCAGCAGAAAGGCCATTAACATTGGATGTTTAGGCCTTAGCCAACCTGTTTGTTAGATTGGATGTTTCGGAGCCGAGTCGAGTTTTGGCTTGTGTGGTTTCTCGGTCTTCTCTTTATGATCGTATAAGAGAGCATCAGTATGACGACCCCCATCTGCTGGTCCTCAAGGACACAGTTCAACACGGTGATGCCAAAGAGGTCACTATCGGGGATGACAGGGCAGGCTATGTGTTCCCAATGTAGATGGTTTGCATGAGCTGCTTCTTCAAGAGCTCACAGTTCGCGGTACTCCATTCATTAGGGTGCCTCCAAGATGTATCAAGACTTGAGGCAACACTATTGTTGGAGGAGGATGAAGAAGGAGATAGTAGAATATGTAGCTCGGTGCCTAAACTGTCAGCAGGCGAAGTTTGAGCATCAACGGCCAGGTGGATTGCTTTAGAGGCTAGAGATTCCAGAGTTCAAATGGGAGCGCGTTACTGTGGATTTTGTTGTTGGGCTCCCACAGACTCAGAGGAAGTTCGATGCAGTTTGGGTGATTGTGGATAGGTTGATCAAGTCAGCTCATTTCATTCCAGTGGTGGCTACTTATTTTTCGGATCAGCTGGCTCAAGTTTATATTCAAGAGATTGTCATACTTCACGACGTGCCGGTATCCATCATCTCTGACCGGGGTACACAATTAACATCGTGGTTCTAGAGGGCTGTACAGCATGAGTTAGGCATGCGAGTTGAGTTGAGTACAACATTTCACCCTCAGACAAACGGATAGTCCGAGCGCACTATTCAGATATTGGAGGATATGCTTCGTGCGTGTGTGATGGAGTTTGGGGGTTATTGGGATCAGTCATGCCGCTTGCGGAGTTTTCCTTCAACAATAGCTACCATTCAAGCATTCACATGGATCCGTATAGGCTTTGTATGGGAGGCGATGTCGGTCTCCGATCGGTTGGTTCAATCGGGGTGAGGCTAGGCTATTGGGTATAGACTTAGTTCAGGATGATTTGGAAAAAGTTAAATTGATTCAAGGTCGGCTTCGCACAGCCCAATCTAGACAAAAGATTTATGCGGAACGGAAGGTTTGCGACATTGCATTCATGGTTAGGGAGCGGGTATTGCTCCAGGTTTCGCCCATGAAGGATGTTATGAGGTTCGAGAAGAAGGGAAAATTGAGCACTAGGTATATCGGACCTTTCGAGATTCTTGAAAGCATTAAAGAGGTGGCTTACAAGCTTGCACTGCCACCTACTCTAGCTGCAGTTCATTTGGTATTCCATATTTCAATGCTCCGAAAGTATCACATAGTCCCTAAGTTGGAGCTTTAAATTGTTAGAGTTGACCGTAGTTTGAATTTTGTGAAGACGACTCTGGAATGGGGTTTTGACCGTTCCAATAGCTCGGTATGGTGATTTTGGACTTAGAAGTGTGTCCGAATGTCAATTTGGAGGTCCGTAGGTTGTTTCGACATGAATTGGCGAAAGATCAAAAAATTTTAAGGTTTGGAAGACTTGGAAAGTATGACCGGGAGTTGACTTTATTGATATCAGGGTCAGATCCCGATTCTGGAAGTTGGAATAGGTCCATAATGTCATTTATGAGTTGTGTGCAAAATTTGAGGTCAATCGGAGTTGTTTTGGTATGAATCAATATTGGTTTCGGAATTCGAAAGTTCATAGTTCATAGGCTTGAATTTGGGTTGCGATTCGTTGAATCAAGGTTGTTTGATATGATTTTTGGTCTCGAGTAGGTCCGTTGTCTATTTTGCAACTTGTTGGTATATTCGGACAGGGTCCTGGGGGCCCCGGGTCTGAAACAGATAGAATCTGGATAAAAAATTGGACTTGTGCAATTTCTGAAGTTCCAGCCTTCTCGTGTCATCGCACATGCAGAGGGATTGGCCACAGGTGTGAACTCGTAAAAGCGAGCAGTTGGTCACAGGAGCGAAGCTGGCTTTGCCCAGCTGGGATCGCTGATGCGAGAAGATAAACCGCATCTGCGAGTCCGCAGGTGCAGAGGTGTGATCGCAGATTTGGATGAGGCTGGCCTGGGCTATGGTCGTAGAAGCGGAGGGTCTCCACAGAAGCGGAATTTTTGGACTTAAGTGGAATCCGCATCTGCGATGGTTTTTCCGCTGGTACGACGTCGTAGAAGCGACACAAAGGCCGCAGAAGCAGTTTTGCCGGGCAGAAAAGAAGGATTTTCGAGGGTTTGATTCATAATCCATTTTTGGACTTAGAGAGCTCGGTGGGAGGCGATTTTTCAAGGGTTTTTCCGAGAGATCATTTGGGTAAGGAATCCTAACTTGTTTTGGTTAATTTACATGAATCCATTGTTAATTTCATCATTTAATTAGTGGTTTGAGTTGGAAAATTGGGGAAAAAATGGTAGAAACTTCTTTGGCTAATATTTGAGGATTTGAAAGGCGATTTAAGGTCGGATTTAAGTAATTCCTGTATGGTTTAGATGGGTGTTCAAATTTTGTAATTTTGGTTGGATTTCGAGGCGTGGGCTCGAGTTGACTTTTTGTGTTAACTTTTTAATTCTTTGCAAAGATCGTAATTTCATTGTTTGAATTGGTTTTCTATAGTTTATATTTATAGTTTGAAGTTGTTTTGGCTAGATTCGAGCTGTTTGGAGTTGGATAATCAAGGAAACGACCTACAAGTGGATTGATTTGGCAAGATTAAGGTAAGTGACTTGCCTAACCTTGTGTGGGGGAATTTACCCATAGGATGTGTGTTGGTTGTGATAATGTGATATGTGAAAGTCGTGTAAGCAAGGTGACGAGTGTGTACATGGGACAAATGTGGAAATTACCTATTTTAGCTATGTAGATTCATTTCATGCCGTAATTGAGTTACCTTAACATGTTAGAGTCATCATCTCGAGTCTATTTTCACATGTCTGCTTGTCTTATTCTCTTACATACTAATTTCCTTACATGTTTAATTGAAGTTTTTGTTTCCTTTATTCCGTATCCACTATTTGATCGTTGAACTCTTTACTTGAAATTGTTAAATAGTGGAATATCTTGTTGTTGAAATTGGTATTGAGATATAAAGGTCGTGATTTATATTGAGGCAAAGTGTTAAGTTGTGAAATGCCATTCTGTAGAGTTGTTCATCCCGGTTGTTATTGCTGAGACTCTAGTGTACATTGTGGTTGAACCACGGGCTCTTTACTGTGAAAATATTGTATTTGTTTGGTTTCTCTGGCAAGTTGTGATATTGGGCACTTGAGGTTTGATTTGTGATACGTTGTGATATTGATACGCATGTGGTGGTATAAGGTTTTGGGGTTGAAACGCATGCAGTGAGATAAGGTGGGCTTGATACGCGTTGCTAGTAGGGGAACTACGAGAAGTCATGCAATGTGATAAGGTTCGCTAAAACGCGGGATGCTATTTCGAGAAAATAATTTTCAAAACTAAATGTAAAGGCTTCCACGGCGATATAAGGAAAGGTTGTGAGTTCTTCTTGTGATTTAGGACTACGAAGTGGTACCTTGATAGTGACCCTTGTTGATCTTTTTCTATTTACTGTATTGTCATAGGTTGTTTTGTTTCCTTTCGTGATGTATTATTTGCCTTTATTCTATGTAGCTAACTCTTGGTTTATTTCTTACTTGTTTCATTTCTTTGTCATTATTATTATATTGTTAAATATTTTATCCTATTTCTTATTATTTCCAGTACGGCCTTGACCTGACCTCATTACTGCTCTACCGAGGTTAGACTTGGCTCTTACTGGGTACTGTTGTGGTGTACTCATGCCACACTTCTGCACATCTTTTTGTGCAGATTTAGGTACTTCCTATCAGTCACGACACCAGTGAGCTGAGCTCGCATTTGGAGACTTCAAGGTACACTTGCCCGCGTTCACAGGCCTCAGAGTCACCTTCTATCCATTTCTAAATTTTCCTTCTTTACTAGATACAATTTTATAGGGATTGACTTGATATTGGCATAGAGCGCGTGACTTGTATTTCACCGGGTTTTGGGCAAATATGTATATACTGAGTTGTGGAGATTTTTTATTATGCTAGTTGCTGGATTTTGAGCCTTTAACTATTATTTCCATTATCTCTGCATTAATGTTAGGATTACCTAGTCTTAGAGATTAGGTGCCGTGACGGCATCCTACGAAGGAAAATTAGGATCGTGAAAAGTTGGTATCAGAGCTCTAGGTTCATAGGTGTTATGAGTCACAAGAAAGTTTAATAGAGTGTCGCGGATCGATACCGAGACGTCTGTACTTATCTTCTGAAGGCAATGGAATTGTTAGGAAAAGTTTACTTCTTTGATTCTTTATTGTGCGAATTTGTTGACTTCGAAATTCTAAATCTATATCTTTCTATTCTCTCACAGATGGTGAGGACACGCACAGCTGGATCTTATGACTAGACACCCGTGCCCCCTACTAGAGCCGCGAGAGCCAGGGGCAGAGGCCGAGGACAGGCACGTGGTGTACTTAGAGCACATGCCCGAGCTGCTACAAAGGAGCCACCTGTAGCTACAGTTGGAGAGCAAGCACTTGAGACACCTGTTGCTACCCCAGCACTTCAGGAGACCCTCGCGCAGTTTCTGAGCATGATTGACACTTTAGCTCAGGCGGGGTTGATTCCACTTGCTCCGGCCACATCTTAGGCGGGGGGAGGAGCACAGACTCCCCCCAACCATAGCCTAGAGCAGCGAGTCCAGGTTGACCAGATTCCAGAGGTCATACCAGTGCAGCCGGTTGTCCCAGTTCAGCCTAAGGTTAGGGCAGCAGCTTTCGAGGGGGAGTAGATCAAGCTCGAGAGGTACAAGAAGTACCACCCTCCTACTTTCAGCGGTTTGGCTTTAGAGGATGCCCAGGGTTTTCTGGAGGAGTGCCACCATGTCCTTCGTACTATAGGTTTTGTGGAGTCGAGTAGGGTTGCTTTCACTATGTTGCAACTTATGGGAGCGGCTTATCAGTGGTGGCGGGCGTATGGGTTGGGTTGCCCAGCCGAGGCAGCTTCACTCACCTGGGATCAATTCTCAAAGATGTTTATGAGGGAGTTTGTTCCCCAGAGTCTTAGGAATACATGGCGCGAAGAGGCTGAGTAGTTGCGCCAGGGTTCTATGACAGTATCGGAGTATGCTGTCCGGTTTAGCTATTTGTCCAGGCATGCACCAGCCTTGGTTGCTACAGTTAGAGAGCTAGTTCGTCGATTTATCGAGGGGCTCAACCTTGGTATCAGATTCAGCATGGCCCTGGAGTTGGAGATGGACATCCCATACCAGTAGGTAGTGGAGATTGCTAGGAGATTGGAGGGTATGTGGGCCCGAGAGAGAGAGGAGAGTGAGGTCAAGAGGCCTCGAGATTCTGGCACATATAGTGGTGCCCGTGCCCAGTTACAGCCCGTCATGGTAGGGGCTATGTGAGCCGCACTATACATTCTGCACTTCTAGCTTCCAGCGGTATTCCGGCCACTCCCAGGCCTCAGGTTCTTCATTATGCATCGCCATTGTCTAGTACACCTCCTGCACGGGGTGCTTTCAGCTGTCAGTCTAGTCGATCCAACCCGAGCCAGTTCCAGCAGCTACGTCCTCCGAGGCTTGTTTTGAGTGCGGTGACACTCGTCATATGGTGCGAGACTGCCCCAGACTCAGGAGGAGTGCACCTCCAGAGACTACTCAGGCCCTACGAATTCCACAGGGCCCTCAGGCTTCTCAGGTCGTGGTTATCGCACCAGTTGCCACTCAACATGCACAACCAGCTAGGGGTAGAGGTCGGGCAGGTAGAGGTTGCCCTAGAAGGGGAGGCCAAGCCAGATATTATGCTCTTCCTGCTAGGACGGAGGCGGTTGCATCCGACTCAGTTATCACAGGTATTGTTCCGGTTTGTTATAGAGATGCATCAGTCTTATTTGATCTAGGCTCCACTTATTCCTATGTATTATCTTATTTTGCTCCATATTTGGGTATATCCCGTGATTCTTTGAGTTCCCTTGTCTATGTATCCACGCCTGTGGGAGATTCCACTATTGTTGACTGTGCGTATAGGTTCTGTTTAGTTGGTCTCAGTGGTTATGAGACCAGAGCCTATCTATTGTTGCTCAGTATGGCAGATTTTGATATTATTTTGGGCATGGACTGTTTGTCGCCCTATCATGCTATCCTTCATTGTCACGCCAAGACGGTGATGTTGGCTATGCCAGGTTTGTCGTGGTTAGAGTGGAGAGGTACTTTAGATTATATACCTAGCAGGGTGTTGTCTTTCCTTAAGGCACATCGGATGGTTTGAAAGGGATGTGATGCGTATCTAGTATATGTAAGAGATGTCAGTATTAATACTCCTACCATTGAGTCTGTTCCGGTAGTGAGGGATTATCCAGATGTATTTCCAGCGGATCTTCCGAGCATGCCGCCCGACAGGGATATCGATTTTGGTATTGATTTGTTACAGGGCACTCAGCCTATTTCTATTCCACCATATCATATGGCCCCAGCAGATTTGAAGGAGTTAAAGGAGCAGCTGTGGGAGTTGCTTCATAAGGGTTTCATTCGGCCCGGTGTATTACCTTGGGGTGCTCCGGTCTTGTTTGTAAAGAATAATGATGGTTCTATGTGCATGTGTATTGATTATCGCCAGTTGAACAAGATTACAGTGAAGAACAGGTATCCATTGCCACGTATTGATGACCTATTTGATTAGCTACAGGGCGCCAGAGTGTTCTCAAAGATTTATTTGCGGTCAAGTAATCATCAGTTGAACATTAGGGAGCAAGATATTTCGAAGACTGGCTTCATGACTCGGTATGGTTATTACGAGTTCCTTGTGATGTCATTTGGGCTGACCAACGCGAGAAGCATTTATGCACTTGATGAACATTGTATTCCAGCCCTATCTTGACTCATTCATCATTGCGTTTATTGATGAAATTCTGGTGTATTCCTGAAGCCGAGAGGATCATGAGCAGCACCTGAGGACTGTGCTCCAGACCTTGAGAGATAAGAAGTAGTACGCAAAATTTTTAAAGAGTGAATTCTGGCTTGATTTGGTAGCATTTTTGGGTCATGTAGTGTCGAGTGAGGGGATCAAGGTAGATCCGAAGAAGATTGAAGCAGTGTAGAGTTGGCTCAGACCGTCTTCAGCTATGGAGATCCGGATTTTTCTTGGTTTGCTAGGGTATTACCGTCGATTCGTAGAGGGTTTCTCATCTATTGCTGCACCTATGACCAGATTGACCCAGAAGGGTGCTCCGTCCAGGTGGACCGAGGAGTGTGAGGAGAGCTTTCAAAAGCTCAAGACTTCCTTGACTACAGCCCCATTATTGGTGTTGCCTATGGGTTCAGGGTCTTATTCTATGTACTGTGAACCCCTCCACTATAATCTAGGAAACTTTAGCATCTCCAAGGTAATAGTCTTGGCATGGCAATCAAGGATGGCATGATAGGGATACAACCAGTTCATGCCCATGATGACCTCAAAGTCGATCATGTCGAGCAACAGAAGATCCGCTCTGGTCTCATAACCACAGAAAATCACAATACAGGATTGGTAGACCTGATCCAAAACAACAGAATCGCCCATGGCATGGACAAATAAACAGGAACACCCAAGGACTCACAAGAGAAATCAAGCTAATGAGAAAATAGAGAAGAAACATATGAATGTGCAAACCTTCGGTCGAATAATACTAAAGCATCCCTACTGCAGACAGAAATAATACCTGTGATTACGACATCTGAGGCTACTACATCTGGTCTGGTTGGAAAGGCATAGAACCTAGCTGTAGGGCCACCTGTCTGGCCTCCACCTCTAGCGCGGCACCTACCCACCTGCCCTCCGTCTCTAGCAGGCCGGACGGCCGGTGCAACAGCTGGTGCGGTAGTCATGGGCTGATGGCCTTGCTAGTCATGGGCTGATGACCACCCCTTACGAACTAACCTCTGCCCCCAGATGGGGCGCCACTAAATCCTCCAGAATGCCGAGGCCTCTTCTCCTCGTCGTATACAATCGGCCCTGGGTATGGATACCCTCAATCTACCCAGCTATCTCCACAACCTGCTCGTAGGGAGTCCCCATCTACACCTCTGGGGCAATAGTAACCTAAATACCATAATGCAAGCCCGCAATAAACCTCCTGACTCTCTTTGCATCGATGGGGAGTATCATAAGTGCATGGTTCTCTGAGTTGGCCCACCATGCACTTATGATACTCTAGGACACCCTCAGCCTCAGCCTCAAGCAATAGGAGGAGCAGCTCCTCCACCGCTGGGTACATCTGCCACGCCCGTTCTCACCTTCTGTGAGAGAATAAGAGAAAGATACTTAGCATGACATTAACTGCACGATAGGAGATGAAAAAAGAGAAGTTTCCTAACACCCTATAGCCTCTCGAAGATTAGTACGGACGTCTCCACAAGACTCTATTAGGACTGATCATGACTTATGAAACCTATGTGAACCTAGGGTTCTCATACCAAGTTTTCACGATCCAATTCCCGCTATAGACCGTGATGGCGCCCAACGTCGCCGCTAGGCAAGCCAACAGTGAACTAACCATGTTATCGTTCATTTTAATATTTTTAAAGTAACTGATTTTATTTAATGAGAGAACTATTTAGGAAATTATAGTAAAACAAAGCCCCAAACAACAAAAAGAATAAAGTAGTGAATTTAATACTAAAAACTATAAAATGTCTACTAGAATACTCCCAAAACCCGGTGTCACAAGTGCGTGACCAAACTAGTAGAGTATACAAAACCACCTATACTTTTGTCTGGAATAAGATAGACAGAAAATAAATACAATACAGAGAGACTTCAGGTGCTGCAGAACGGGCATAGAGAGCAGCTCATCACTATGTCTCTGAGTAACGGGGATACGTGCCTGAAGGACCGCCAGATGCACCTGCCTCAAATCCTGGATGATTAGTGTAAAAGTGTAGCGCGAGTATATAAATAACATGTACCCAGTAAATATCTAGTCTAACCTCGAAGAGGTACTGACGAGGGGTTGACTTCTACACTAACTAGTGGGCAAAATACATAGTGTACAAGATTATTTAATAGGCATGAAAATCAACATCAACAATGGAATAAGAGGTTTAATTAGATGACAATTTAACAAATAACAATTATAAATCCCGAATATCACATAATAATCTCAACAAGTAAGGGCTTAACATGTGTTATAAATCCTCAGGTCATGACAGACATATCAAGTGAAACCGGACTCCGAGTGACAACACGCACGAGTTATGCCGAAGTCGTACGACCCGATCCATAATATTTGTGTACATACACAACTAAGGTCGTATGGTCCGATCCATAGATGCATCCCATATATATATAAATATTGTCGAGGCGTTCGGCCCGATCCAAAGGAATAGGGAAACTTTTCGAATTTCAAATTTCACATTTACAACTCCGAGGTAAACCGATGAAAGGATATAATTTCCATCAATAATTAAACATTTCCGCCAACTCTCTAAGTAATGAAGCCGATTAACATAATCTTTTAACCAAGCTTTACTTACTAATACAAATAATTAATCTAACAACTTGAGTCCAAATAGTGCAAGTAATAGCATAATAAAGGCCTATGTCTACCTGGACATAATATGAATTCTAGCTACGCACGGACTCTCATCATTTCGTGCGTATTGTAACACCCAAAATTAATCGCAAATAGCAATTTAAACAACTATGGGGTATATTCCCTCTTACAAGGTTAGACAAGAGACTTACCTCCTTCCCAAGTTCACCTTCCGGTTCACAAATCACTCTAAAAGCCTCAAGTCGCTGCCGAACAATCCGAAACAAGCCAAATAATATAAATTAATCGATATATACTCAAAAATTCATAATTTAACTAGTAGAGTAATTACCTAACCCAAATTGGAAGATTCCTAAAATTCACCCCCCGACCCATGTGCCTAGATTCTGAAAATTTTTGAAGATAAATATTACCTATAACCTCCCGAACCCAAATATATAATTTCTACTAAATTTCATAATCATTTCCGTGGTCTAATCCCATTTTTATCAAAACCTAGATTTGTCAACAATCTCATAAAATTTCCACAATTTCTATGTGTAAATCTACCCATAATTTATGTATTAAACTCATATTATATAGAAAATACTTACCTTCAATAGCTAGGTGAAACCCCTCCTCAAAGAGCTCTAAAGTCGTCCAATAAGTGAGAGAAATGAGCAAAATATCCAAGATCTTGACTTTCAAAAAGTCTCTGCCCAGGCCCGCCTTCATCCCGATTGCGAGGGCTTTGCCCAGGTCTGTCTTCATCGCGATTGCGGACAAGCCCTCGCAATCACGAAGGCAAAACTAAAGAACCCAAGAAAATTCCTCTTCGCGATCGTGAGAGGACACTTGCAAATGTGATGCACTGAGCAGCCCTCTCATAGAGAACGCGTGCCCCCACTCGCTAACGCATAGGCAACTGGGTTGCCCAGGCCCACATAGTCTACGCGAACACGACAAGTCACCCGTGAACACGAAGGCCACTGGTCCAAAGCCTTCGCGAACGTGGCCAGGACTTTGCGAACATGACGAACAAAACCACCCAGTCCCCAATTCCTTCTTCGTGATCGTGAGGGTCCCTATGCGATCGTGAAGAAGGAAATCAGAACAACACAACAACAGATTTTGACTTAGCTCTGAGCGATCCGAAACGCACCCGAGCCCCCTGGGACCCCGTCAAAATGCACCAACAAGTCTATAAACATAATACAGACCTGGTCAAACTCTCGAATGGCGTAAAACAATATCAAAACTAGGAATCGCATCCCAAAATCAAATTGAATCAAGTTATGAACTTCAAGCTTTTCAACTTACTCCGAACGCACCGAATCATACTTAGACTACTCTAAATGACATTGAATTTTGCGTACAAGTCATAAATTACCATACGAAAATATTCTCAAGTTCGGTATCCCAAATGGACCTCGATAACGTTAAAGTCTACTCCAAACCAATTTTAAAGAACTTGAAAGCCTTCAGTGCGCCAACTTTCAACATTAAGCGCCGAAACGTCCCCGGTTTACCGAAACCCGATCCAAACGTACGGCCAAATCCAAAATCATCATACGAATCTATTGGAACCGTCAAATCCTGGTTCTGGGGTCATTAGTTGACTCAAGTCAAACTTGACCATTATAGGCCACTATTAAGGAACTAAGTGTTCCGATTTCAACTCGGACCCTTCCAAACCCTAACCAATCATCCCCGCAAGTCATAAAATAGTAAAGGCACATATGGATAGTCTTAATTAGGGGAACGAGGATCTAAAAAGTAAACCGACCGATCAGGTCGTTACATGAAGAGACAAACTTGATTCGGAATTGGAAAAAATATCATTTTATGGTTACAGAGGGAATTGTTTTAGGACATAAAATCACTGCTAATGGGATAGAAGTTGATAAGGCTAAAATAGATCTTATAGAAGGATTATCCCTTCCCACAATTGTTAAGGCATTAGAAGCTTTCTAGGTCATACAGGTTTTTACAGATGGTTCATAAAAGATTTTCAAAGATTTCAAAACCTCTAACTAACCTCTTGACGAAAGATGTAAAGTTTGATTTTTCAGGTGATTATATGATAGCTTGTAACACCCTTAAGGAGAAATTATCAACAGCCCCTATAGTTGTGTCCCCTGATTTAAGCCAACCTTTTGAGGTCATGTGGGATGCTGGTGATACAACAAGTGAATCTGTTTTAGGCTAGAGAAAGGATAAGATTTTTCGTCCCATTTACTATGCCATTAGAACACTAGATGAGGCTCAACTGCATTATGCCACAATAGAAAAGAGTTACTGGCAGTAGTATTTGCATTTGATAAGTTTCGTTCTTATTTGATAGGAACGAAGGTCACTATTTTTACTGACCATGCAACTTTAAAATACCTCTTAGCAAAAAAGATGCTCAACCTAAATTGTTAAGATGGATTTTACTTCTACAAGAATTTGACCTTGAGATAAAAGACAAAAAAGGAATAGAGAATCAGGTAGCTGACCATTTGTCTAGATCAGAAAATCCTCCCCTTGAGTTGTGTGATATAGAGGAAGAGTTTCCTGATGAACATATTTCTTCTGTGACTCAACCACCCTGGTTTGCAGATATTGCAAATTACTTGGTTAGAAAGTAGACACCCCAAGATCTCTCTTACCAGCAAAAGAAAAAACTTATATCTAATGCTAAGTATTATCTGCAGAACGAACCTTACTTGTTTAAAATTTGTGCAGATAATATCATTAGAAAGTGTCTACCTGAAGAATAAATGAACAAAATTTTGCATCACTGTCATGATGGAGCAATTGGAGGACATTATGCAGCAAATCGTACTGCCTTTAAAGTGTTGGAGGCTGAATTTTTCTGGTCAACACTTTTTATAGATGCTTGTGCATACGTTGCACATGCGACAGGTGTCAGAGAATAGGTAACATCACTAAGATAGATGAAATGCCATTACAATCAATACTGGTATGTGAAATATTTGATGTTTGGGAAATAGATTTCATGGGTCCCTTTCTTTCTTCTCACTCTTTTGAATATATCCTTGTCTCTGTGGATTATGTGTCAAGATGGGTTGAAGTTATCCCCACAAGAAAGAATAATGCTCATACAGTGTGTAATATTTTTAGAAAAAATATTTTTACCAAATTTGGCACACCACGAGTGATCATTAGAGACCAAGGTACTCACTTCATGAATAGGCAATTTTCTGCATTGCTGTCAAGATATAGTGTGACTCACAAAACTGGAACACCATATCAATGCTCAAACAAAGGGGCAAGTTGAAGTTTCAAACCGCAAGTTAAAAAGAATTCTTGAAAAGACGGTTGGAATCTCAATAAAAGACTGGTCTTTAAAATTAGATAATGCATTATGAGTATACCGAACGGCGTTCAAAACGCCAACTGGAACATACCCGTACAAATTAGTATTTGCAAAAGCTTGCCAATATTCCATTTGAATTAGAACATAAAGCTTTTTGGGCATTGAAGGTATTAGACTTGAACTTGACCTCAGCCGGTAAAAATGGATTTTTTCAAGTGAATGAATTGGAAGAAATGAGGTTAGAAGCATATGAAATACAAAAAGTTGCAAAGAAAAAACAAAAAAATGGCATGACAATTTGATCGGACAAAAAAGTTTCAAAATTGGAGATCAGGTACTTCTTTACAATAGCAGGCTGAGGCTATTTCGAGCAAAAACTAAAATCCAGGTGGACAGGTCCTTATAATGTTACAGATGTTACTCCATATTTGGCAATTGAAATTCAACAGACCAATGGAGAAGACAAATTTAAGGTAAATGATCACAGGTTAAAGTTGTATTTTGGAGGACATTTTGAGCAACAACCATCGGTAACCTTGATAGCCTAATATATTCCGTTGTTAATAAGTCGAGTTGACGACAATAAACTCAAAACAACAATTTCCTTACCCATAGCCATTGAGGGTGAAGCAATGGAACATCATAAGCCCAATATAATTTGTATGACTAAATGCTTAACCAATTGATCTAGTTAACATCCAGATTATTGTACAACCGGGACATCCTGTCACGACCAAAAATCCATAATAGACCGTGACGGTGCCCAACGTCGCCGTTAGACAAGCCAAGGCTTAATTATTCATTTTATTATTTTTAAAATCATGAATCTTATTTAGATAGAGAGGTCAGTGCATTAAAATAAATCGTAGTTACGTACATTTTAATTAAAAATAAGAAGTAAAAGTGTATCAATGTAAAACAATCCCTACAATTCTAGAACACCCCCAAACTCTGTGTCACAAATGCATGAGTGTCTACTAGAGGTACAATAATAATACAACATCTGCCTGGAATACAAGTTAGACAGGAAAATGTAAATCATTCTGATGGAGACTCTGTATGTTGCGGATCGTAACATGGGATGCAGCTTATCGTAAATTCCTCACAGTAGCTGCGCCTTTATGCCTAAAAGACCACCAGAAATATATACCTGCACAATAAGTGTAGAAGTGTAGCATGAGTACATAAATCAATGCGTACCTAGTAAGTATCTAGCCTAACTCCGGAGAAATAGTGACGAGGGGTCGACATCGATACTTACTAGTAGTCCAATAAATCAAGTACAGTAGAAAGTAAACAAGTATTAGACATAGTAAATAAACAATGTAAGCAAATATAGGTGCATGGTACGATCCTCCTCTAAACGGTAAACACTAGCTCTTAATTAACGGATACCTCCTCAACAGGAGTATATATATAAAATGGTCCCCACCAGATAGATCGTCACAACTCAAATTAGGAAAACTTATGGATACGCTGGCTTCTAATCAAATATTATGCACGATTCTGCCAAGGCGAACGGCCCGATCCTATAAGAGTATTTCATGAAGTTGTCGAGGCAATGGCCCGATCCTATATGAGTGTTTTATAGAAATGCCGAGGAAAATGGCCCGATCCCATAAGAATGTGATTCATGATACTGCCGAGGCGAACAGCCCGATCCCATAAGAATATGATACTTAATCCTGCTGAGGCGAACGGCCCGATCCTATAAGAATATGATACCTGATCCTACTGAGATGAATGGCCAGATCCTATAAGAATATGATATTGCCGAGGCTAATGGCTCGATCCCATAAGAAGATGATACTTAATCATGCAGAGGCGAATGGCCCGATCCCATAAAAGTGTGTTACGTAATCCTGCTGAGGCGAACGGCCCAATCATATAAGAGTGTTTAACATAATCCTACCGAGGCGAATGACCCGATCCCATAAGAGTGTTTTACATAATCCTGCTGAGGCGAGCGGCCCGATCCCATTATAATAAGGAGCTTTAACGGGTCCTTGACCCCACTCACGAATATACGTGTGAGTTATGAAAATTAAAGAAGCTTTTCGATGAAAATGCACAACGCGAGTCCATCACTCTACGCAAACCTAGTCTCAGGTCGTAACGCGAAATCAAGTAACTAAGAAGGCAAGAATAACTCAACTAGTACAATAAAGCATGATGTGAATCCTAGTCTACCCGGACATAATCAGGAATTCTAGCATGCGCACGGACACTCGTCACCTCATACGAGCGTAGCTCCCACAACATGTAGCATATAACAAGAATAACACCTACAGGGTAATTTTCCCTTCACAAGGTTAGACAGGAGACTTACCTCGCTCTGAAGTTCCATAACCGGCTCCAATGCCTCTCTAACTCCTCGACTCAAAGCAAACGATCTGAAACTAGTCAGACAACATGCAAATCAATTAAAATATACTCTAGTGCTTATCATTTAAATATTTAAATGATCCCAACTCCGCTCGAAAAGTCAAAAAAGTCAACCCTCGGGCCCACATTCCCGGATTTTGAAAATTTTCGAAGATAAACATTACTCATAATACTACGAACTCAAATATATAACTTATTCCTAATTCCATGTCCAATTTCGTGGTCAAAATCTAAAAATACCATTTCTAGGTTTTCTTCCAAAAATTCCATAATTTCTATCATATTTCCATGTTAAAATCAATATAACCCATGTATTTAACTCAAAATAAGTATGAATAACTTACCTTATGATATAAGGCGAATATGATCTTAAAGAATCACCCTAAATCGTCCTACATGAGCTCCAAGAACTTCAAAGTGATGAAATGAGCTCAAAATCCCGAAATTAGATGTTTAATACATCTTACATGCCTCCTTCTTCACGATCGTGATTAACAAAAGTTACAGCATCGTTTTCCTTCATCGCGATCACGGCCAAAAACTCGCGATCGCGATATACAAATTTTGTTTCCTCTTCATGTACACCCTTCGATATAATGGGCATAACGATTTGTACAAAATTCTAAATGACAAATGGTTTAATTTTCTGCAAACTAGATTCAAAGGACTGCAACTTGCATTTTTGGATCATCCCCGAATTCCTTATAGATTGCAAGATATAAGCTCCCGAAGTCAGACCACTGACAGTAGAAAGTCCTTCTATGCGATCGCGAATTTCCTTCCACGATCGCGATTCATAAGGCCTGGAACAATACTTTGCTCTTTGCGATCACGGCCCTTTCTTCGCGATTGCGAAGAAAGATGCACCAGATCTCCAAAACAGCAGCTCAAACATGGTGAAATGACCCGTAGCCCATCCAAAACACACCCGAGGCCCCCGGGACCCCGTCCAATCATACCAACCATTCCCAAAACATGATGCAAACTTGCTCGAGGCCTCAAATTATACCAAACAACATCCAAACGTCAAAGAGGTGTTTTGAACCACCCAATTCTCAACCCGGACATACGCCCAAGTCCGAAATCATCATACGAACCTATTGAAACCTTCAAATCCCGATTCCGAGGTCATTTACTCAAAAGTCAAACCTTGGTCAACTCTTCTAACTTAAAGCTTCCGAATTGAGAATGTTCCATCCGAATCAACTTCGAACTTCCCAAAATTTGATTCCGACTAGGCGTACAAGTCATAAAACATGATTGAAACTACTCAAGGCCTCAAACCGCCGAACGACGCGCTAGAGCTCAAAACGACCAGTCGGGTCATTGCATTCCCCCACTTAAACATTCGTTCGTCCTCGAACGTGCCAAGAACCACTCTGAAATTGCCCAAAACCACTGTTTAACAACTCGTGCACCTACCTGTGCCACCAAAACCCATGTGAATACATTAGCTCGAGCCAAACTGAAGATCCTTCCAGCTACCTTAGCTCACAACCCTTAGAACCAAATTCCAACATCCGGAATTCTCTACGAGACCTTATTCTAACATACGAAAACCATATCAATCTCAACCCGTTGTACTTAACACGATCATACACCCATGTTGAAACCACACAATTCACTGCATAATTCGTATGCCCATAATAACATCCCCCATCCATAGAAGCTGCAAATTCACTAGCCAAATGCCCGTAGTATACCTCATATGCGCATAAGCCCTGATCCAACCCTCGTGATACTACAACTATGAAAATGACGTGTGGAAGCTCATAACCACATGCCAAATCAATAAATCATGGAGTCTTCTGCTCAACAAGAACTCTTGCCTCATTCTGAACTGAATAGTGACATTTTCCCTCTAATATACCTTATATAAATCCGATTGCACTGATTTCATGTCCAATAACCTCGTCTCACCTAGTACAAGCTTCTTGGGCAATAAGCCACCTCAAACTCCACCAAAAATCTCAAATGACGCCATCAATCTGCCAACAAGCTACAAACCCGAATGTAACCCATAAGGAAGAACGAACTCTGGCAATGAACCATCCAGCCGGCATAACAAATAAAACGGTCGAACGGGTGCTATGAACCTATCTCAAAGATGAGAAACAAGGCACACAATTAAGTATAAGGAACTCTACTCAACATGACATCGTTGCGGCGTGCAACCCCATCCACACATGACACTGTTGGCTTGCAACCCGATCCAAACATGACACTATTGCAGTGTGCAACTCGATCCAAACAACATACCCGTGGCAACGTGCCACCTGATTCGCATATAACAATAAATAAGGAAATACCCATCAAGCCATAATGCTTATACCTAAGAAATACATGAATATCGACCACAAGCACGCCAAGTGCAAAAATACAACCTTTGGGAGACAGATAGCTCCATGCGCAACAAACTCGAGCTCAACTAAGGTGCAATAACGACAAGCTGCACAGAACCACAACACACGTGCGAATAATCAAGTCGTCTCACAACCCACATGGCATATTAGAGTATTACAAAGATTAGCTGATGACGGGAATAACATCCAACACCCAAAGACTCCTCCATAAGCAGTGCTATGCTGAATGAACACATCTGACCTGATGTGAGCATACAATTCACATTAGTTATAATAGAGAACCTAAAGCAGATTCCGATCATCCCATACTGGGCCAATAACCTTTCAAGGACCCTATTCATGACACATAAGAGCAGCCGTCAAATCCGGAACAAACTCCCACAGTCCACAACCAAAGGAATAAAGCGCCTCTCAGTCATAACCTCTCCCATTGGAGACAGTACCAAAATCTCCAAACTTGTTTTAAATCCCTAACAATCGAATGACTAACACGTCACACTTATACGATCTTCCGGTGGGATATACTCCCACAACCTTCCGCACAAGGTAGTAAATCTGAACATTAATGGCCATTGACCATGCTAATTCTATAATACTGGCCAAGCATCTACATTTCAATACCCAACACTCCTACCACAATAGACCATCCTCAGGCTACTTGAAAATAGTGCCAACATACTCTGAACATTTGAAATTCTCCCCTGCTTCTCCAAGCTCGTGACATTCTTATCAACACCGAACCACAACCTTGATCCTCAACTTCCAATTTCCATACCGCTCATTTCACTTATCATGCCGCTACGCGAGAGTAGAAGAATTTTTCATCATAACTCCTGAACCACCAATAGAATAAACATTTCATCATCTAGAACCCTTTCACTCAACACATTTCAGAGGAACAATTGCAACACGCAACTGAATTCCCATAACCGTAGAAAATACAAATCTCAAGTTATGGTCTAAACCACCATAACTCTTCCGGGATCCATCTACACATAACAGACCATCATAATCAAATACCTCCAAATCAATCAAATTTCGGTGGATGTCAAGCCCGCATATACAGCCACGAATCATCTGTATAGCTTTACATACCGAAGGAACTGATCATTTTCAAAGCCATGCTGATTCAACCCATCAATAACTGATCCAACTTTTTCCAATTTAGTCTTGACTTGCCTTCAAAATAATAGTAGCTCCCTTAAAATACATAACAAACCTCAAACAACACTCATCCCAAGTGACCCCAAATCACGAGATCACGATGTCTCAACATCCATAAGCCATTTTATACCCTCTTCATGCACTCAATAGTATCTCCAACTGATAAATCGCGTTGATTAGATCTTCTGCGAATCTAAAGTTGTTTCACCCACCTCTTAAACATTGCACCGCAGACCGAATGATAACATAGAATACTCTAATTACCGTTCACAATATGCTGCCAAACCCAGTCTTTAGCAACATAACGAACCTGAAAAATCCTTAAGCACCACACTTTTAAATCTTGAATCTACTAGGACCATTATTAAGAGTCGCCCACTCTAATCCAGTCTCGATTATTAAACCAAATAACTAGTGCTCCATTAAAACATGTGCACTCCCATGAACGAACCGGATGAATCCTTTTCCTTGCCCATCACATCCACAGAAACATAACTTCTTAGCCATCCTTAGCATCTGCACATGAATCAATAAGGCGGAATGTATCACATATACGTCAAACTTCCTTATCCAAAATTTCTCGTTCTCTTGATCATAACTAATCCACCAATGCATCGATAACCCAAAACTATATAAACACATGGCCACATGACTCACTTATAGACGGTGGGCTCCCCCACTTAGCTTTACACTACAATCACATAGATCCAAACCCCAGTACCACTACTTCTTCCTAGTTACCATGATCCCACACTGTTGCTCAGCCAAATTCCTCATAAGTTCTTGTTGGACTAATCATAACACATCCCGAATTATCTTCCACAATCGTACACTCGACCTTCTAACTTCATACCATCTTCTTCAAACGATCCAAGCTCACCTCGCAGTACATTCATCCCATGTTTGGTAGAAAGTAAAACTCTTCATAGGAACCTCATCAAAAATCACGCAAGCGCTAACCTACTCACAGGAGATAGCCTACCTGTGTACCCTCATCTCGACCTCCTCTAACTTCATTACTATAGTTGCATCCATCATGAAATCAACTAACCTCCCTGGGTCCGCATTGATCCGCCATCTGTAAGAATCCATTCATTCATTGACATCACTCGAAGGTCCAATAATATGTTATTAGGCCCTTCTCGCCACATTCAAAATTTCCTAGGCATAGAAACCACCTCAGAGATCATCTCCTTCGAGCTATCAACACTGGAAACGCCGATTCGGTCCTGAAGTCGCAGCACACAACCATTTCAGATAATTTCCTCTTAGGTTTCATCTCACGACAACGCGCCTAGAGGCAAACAAATGAAGACCAACATGTCGATGAGCCTCAACTCATTCAATCAAGGACGGCGACACTGCAATATTAACAAAAGTTCCACCAAATTCAGAGATATCAAATCTCAACCGTAGACAATACCGACGAAATGGGCTGAAATGATGGAATACTTCCCCACAATGCGATGAAAATGGTCTGCCCGCATTCGCAGGGAATAGTATCCTACGCCGCGTCCGTAGCATCTTCACAACTTGTAGGTGCCTAATTGATAACAAGCACTCCACACCGTATAAAAATGAGTAGGAAGGGAATGACGGCATAAGCTTCAGTGGAATCAAACCGCACGACGAGGAATCAAGAAGGGAAGTGCTCCTAAAAGTCCTGTAGCCTCTCGAATATAAGTACAGACGTCTCCGTACCGATCCGCAAGACTCTACTAGACTTGCTCATGACTCGTGAGACCTAAGTGAACCTAACACTCTAATACCAAGCTGTCACGATCCAAAATCCACTATAGGCCGTGATGGCTCCCAACATCGTCGTTAGTTAAGCCAACGCTTAATTATTCATTTTATTATTTTTAAAATCATGAATCTTATTTAAATAGAGAGTTCAGTGCATTAAAATAAATCTTAGTTACGTACAGTTTAATTAAAAATAATAAGTAAAAGTGTATCAATGTAAAACAATCCCAACAATTCTAGAACATCCCCAAAATTCGGTGTCACAAGTGCATGAGCATCTATTAGAAGGTACAATAACAATACAACATCTGTCTGGAATACAAGTTAGACAAGAAAATATAAATAATTCTTATGGAGACTCTGTATGTTGCAGATCGTAACATGGGATGCAACTCACTATAAAATCCTGCAATAGCCGCTCCTTTGCACCCAAAAGACCACCAGAAATATATATATCTACACAATAAGTGTAGAAGTATAGCATGAGTACGTAAATCGACGCATAATCCTAACCCCGGAGAAGAAGTGACAAGGGGTCCACATCGACACTTACTAGTGGTCCAATAAATTCCATAAGTTCTATCAAATTCCATAATTACTATTAAATTTCCATGTTAAAATCCATATATAACCCATGTATGTAACTCAAAACAAGAAGGAATAACTTACCTTATGATATATGGGGTAAACGATCTTCAAGAATCACCCCAAATCGCCCCACATGAGCTCCAAGAACTTAAAAGTGATGAAACGAGCTCAAAATCTCGAAATAAGATGTTTAATACACCTGTCATGCCTCCTTCTTCATGATCGCGGTCATTATCCATGCGGTCGCGATTAACAAAAGTTACAGCATCATTTTCCTTCATCGCGATCGCGGCCAAAACCTTGCGATCGCGATGTACAAATTTTGTTTCCTCTTCACATACACCCTTCGATATAATGGGCATAACATTTTGTACAAAATTCTAGATGGCAAACGGTTTAATTTTCTGAAAACTAGATTCAAAAGGGTACAACTTTCATTTGTGGATCATCCCCAAATTTCTTATAGATTGCAAGGTATAAGCTCCGGTAGTCAAATCATTGACAGCAGAAAATCCTTCTACGCGATTGCGAATTTCCTTCCTCCATCGCGATTCACAAGGCCTGGAACAACACTTTGCTCTTCGCGGCCGCGATCGCGAAGAAGGATGCACCAGATCTCAAAAATAGTAGCTCAAACATGGTGAAATTACCCGTAGCCCATTCGAAACACACCCGAGGACCCCGGGACCCCGTCCAATCATACCAACCATTCCCAAAACATGATGCATACTTGCTCGAGGCCTCAAATCACACCAAACAACATCCAAACTACGAATTGACGATCAAAAAACCTCTTTCGACTTTCCAACTTCGCTGAACGTGTCCGAATTACACTTA
Organism: Nicotiana obtusifolia; assembly: GCA_002018475.1. Lineage (NCBI taxonomy): Eukaryota > Viridiplantae > Streptophyta > Magnoliopsida > Solanales > Solanaceae > Nicotiana > Nicotiana obtusifolia. The sequence goes on along the minus strand of MCJB01032501.1, from coordinate 42,451 downwards.
AACATTCCAGAATGACGCCAAATATTACGTCCAAGTCACAAATAACAATACGAACCTATTCCAAGGCTCGAAATCCCAAACAGACATCAATAAGATCAAAGTTCACTTCAAATCAATCTTAGGAAATTCTAAGACCTTCAAAATGCCAACTTTTCACAATAAGTGTTGAAATACTTCTGGGCCACCTGATACTCAATCTGAACATATGCCCAAGTCCGAAATCATTATACGAATCTGTTGGAATCTTCAAATCCCGATTCGAGGTCATTTACTCAAAATTCAAACCTTAGTCAACTCTTCCAACTTAAAGCTTCCGAATTGAGAATTTTCCATCTGAATCAACTCTGAACTTCTCAAAATTTGATTCTGATTATGCGTACAAGTCATAAAACATGAAGTGAAGCTACTCAACGCCTCAAACTGTTGAACGACGCGCTATTCAAACGACCAGTCGGGTCGTTACACATCCCATGAAGGCCTCTACAAAAACAAAGCCATCTATACAGGAGTAATTCCATGGTGGTCGGTATGCCTAAGTCACTGGTTGGTTAACCATCTAATTGTGTAAATTAATTATTGGCTCAGGTAATTTTCTGGTTTATATCAAAACTCGGACCCCATGACTGGATAAGGTCTAAAAGCTAGTCTAGTCTATTACACGTATAAATGTGTGTGGTCACAGTTTCTTTCAAGCTTTCTTCTGTGACTGTAAATTTGAAAGCTAAGAAGTTTTTTTATTTTTATTTTTTTCCAAATAGTTCTTTAGTACTTTATGTATTTATTTATTTTTTAAAATTAGATGGAACATATATAAGTAACGTAAATATACTTCTTATTAGGTCTATGTAATTAAAAATATTTTGCACTTTTATACACATAGTAAAAATAAAAACGTGAGCCCAACCAAAAACATATGGGTATTAGATAACTAGAATAATATAAGATTTTGATTTATTAATATCTCTCTCTCTCTCTCTCTCTCTCTCTCTCTCTCTCTCTCTCTCTTTCTATATATATATATATGTCACGACCTGGAATCTCAATTTCGGGATTGTGATGGCGCCTAACATCCACTTCCTAGACAAGCCGACGTGAGATAATCAAATAGCTAATTTTTAACAGTTTAAACACAATGACGATATACAAAGAGAAATAGTAACTCAATCTGATACAGTACCAACATAAGCCATGTGACAATATCTACTCCCAAAAATTCGAAGTCACGAGTACACGAGCAACTAGAAGTTCTACAGATAGAGTCCGAAATAAAAATAATTGTTTCGAAGAAAATGAGCAGTAAAAGAGGGAATCTGCAATTATCCGAGCGGACGCCAGCAGATCTACCTCAAGTCTCCGTATGCAATGATCCGAGCTAACGCACCTCACGCACCGCTGGCACCAATACCAGAATCTGCACAAGAAGTACAGAAGTGTAGTATGAGTACAACAGATCCAATATACTCCATAAGTGTCGAGCCTAACCTCAATAAGGTAGTGACGAGGCTATGACAGGACACCTACGTAAATAAACCGGCACAAGTATATGCGAAGCAGTAACAATAACAGAAATTAACAACGTACAAACTAGGAGGGGACATGCAAAAAGCGAAAAAATATGATAACTACGACAGGTATGAAATCACGTAATAGCCAAATAAATTATCAACCAATGAAATCAGATAGACCAATGATATGAAAATGGCATGGCATCATCCTTCGTGCTTTTTCTCTCGTCCTTACCATGAAATGATGATAACTAAATGAAATGGCACGACATCACCCTTCGTGCTTTTACTCTCAACCTCACCATGTAATAATGAATAAATGAGATGAATGGCATGACATCACCCTTCGTGCTTTTACTCTCGTCTTTACCATTAAATGACGATATAAATGAGATAAATGGCACGACATCACCCTTCGTGCTTTTACTCTCTTCCTCACTATGTATTAATCAATAAATGAGATAAATGCAATGGCACGACATCACCCTTCGTACTTTTACCCTCTTCCTTACCATGTAATGAAGATAATATGAATTCGAAAAATAAATAATGGGGAGAATGTATTTAACGTCAAATATGATGCCAAGATACCAAACTTCAACTTTCAAAATACTCAACAATATGAAATAAGCAATAATTACAGAAGGAATAATCAAATAAGTAATAAACCTAACCTAAGCATGGATATCATAATTAATAATCCAATGAAACATAAGGAAACAAGTTCCACCCGCATGCTTCAACCCAACAACAACGTATAAGTACTCATCACCTCACATATACGTTGTTCCCACATTGGACACGTAGAAAATAGACTAACATGTCCTAATCTCTCAAGTCAAGGTTAACTACGACACTTACCTCACTCCGTAATCAAATCAAAGCTCAACCCGGTCCTTTCCTCTAAAATTCGCCTCCAAACCAATCGAATCTAACCAAATATAGTTCAAACAATTCAAAATAAGTTTTAGAAACTACCCATGAATGAAAGAGATTCAATCTTTAATGATTTTGAAAAAAGTCAACAAAAGTCAACTCAGAGCCAGTTTGGTCAAAATTCGAGATTCGGACCAAAGCCAGATTACCTATTCACCCCAAGTCCGATTATGTGATTAGTTTTGAAATTTGATCTCAATTTGAGGTCTAAATCTTAATTTCTCAAAATCCCCAATTTCTATCTAAATCTCTAATTTCTACCATGAATAAGCACAAATTAAAGGCTAGTAACCAATGAGTGTTGATGGAAATGGAAGAAAACGAGTTTAAATCTACTAACCTATGAAGTGGGGATGAAATTCCTCTTCAAAATTGCCTCTAGGCTGAGCTCAAATGTGGAGATGGTGAAAAATGAAGAAAATCCCTGTTGGCCTACGCGTTCGCGATGTTCCTCATGCATTTGTGAAGGCTTCTTCCCCCTAGCCTTCGCGTTCGCGAGCCAGGGCTTGCGCTCGCGTAGAGTAACAGCTCACTCCCCAGTCCCCCTCCTAACATTACGCGTTCGCGAAGGACAGGTCGCATTCGCGAAGGGTAGACCCCCTACTACTCGGCATTCGTGACCAACTCCTCGCGTTCATGAAGAGTAAATTCGTCTCCAGCGCTATCTCCCCTTTGCGATCGCGAGAGTACCTTTGCGATCGCGAAGCACAAAGTGCCAGGCACCAGATATCAACAAAAACTAGTATTCCTTCTAAGTTCGAAATGGTCCGTAGCCTATCCGAAACTCACCGAGCCCCTCGGGCTCCAAACCAAAATGAACACAAGTGTAGTAACATTATACGAACTCGCTCGCGTGATCAAAATACTAAAATAACACCTAGAACTACGAATCGGACATCAAAATATATGAACATTTCAAGGAAACTTAAGAGCTTTCAAATTTTACAACCGGACGTCCGTATCATGTCAAATGAACTCCATTTTGCACCAAATTTTACAAACAAGTCATAAATAGTGCAATGAACCTATACCAAGTTTCGGAACCGAAATTCGAATCCGGTAGCAACAAAGTCCACCTACAGTCAAACTTAGGAATTCTTTAAACTTCCAAATTAGTAGTTTTCAACGAATTACGTTAAATCAAGTTAGGGACTTCCGAATTCGGTTTTGAGCATACGCCCAAGTCTCAAATCACGAAACGGACCTACAGGAACCGTCAAAATATTGATCCTGGTCTGTTTGCATAAAATGTTGACCGTAGTCAATTCAAATCATTTTTAAAGCTGAAATTCACATTTTTATTCAATTTTTCACATAAAAATTTTTGGAAAAAGATACGGATTGCACACGTAAATTGGAAAAAGCTAAACTGAGCTATTCAAGGTCTCAAAATACAAAAATAAAGACTAAGACTAAAAATGATCTATGGAATCATCACGATATATCTACTACTTTTGATGTTTAATTGCTACAAGTAGTAGTCTACTAAAGAGCTATCTACACACACAAAGTGGCACAATTCCAAATACCGTCAAAACAAATCAGAGATGCATCGCTTCTCTAAATTGCAGTGATGGAAGCTCAATATAGAATTCTTTTTGGCATCTGTCAGAAAGCAATTATTTTATTATAAATATTAGATTTTATAACTCTCAATATATTAGTATAAATACCTATATATATTTCTGCTATAAAAAAAAGATACTAAATATATCATTCTCGTTATGTGTTTTAGGCAAGAGTTTATATGTATATTATTAACATACATATAGGACTATCTTAATTAAAATATATAATACTAGATAATAGTATGTATAGTAGCTCATAAATAGATCTTTCTTGTGTAGTCAAAAGACAACATCATTGTTTCCCATGACCAACTTTCAAGTGTTAGGTAACACAAGAGTGATTTATGGTGTGCCTCACACAATTGATATTAATTGTGTCAGGTCTCTTTTTATCTCACATATTTGTGGACTTATATTTTATATATTTGGGTCCATAAAATTCTAGGACCATTTGAGCCCCGGCCCGACCTGTAGGTCCGCTAACGTAAAGCGAGGAGTTGAGCCTGAACTGGCGAAACGAAGTCACTTTCGGAACCATACTTCCTACACTAACATGTGTCCAGTCAAGCCGAAACGCGCAGTGCAAACGAACATGAGCTGCTATACCGAATCCCCGCTGGCCATCGGGGACCGAGTGGTAAGGTCATGATCCGCAGGGGAACAGATCACTCATTCTTCTATTGGGGACAGGTGCACGAACGACTTATTTCCATCATTCGGTAATCACAGGATGATCCACAAGAAAGATGGCAGGATTCGAACCTATGGGCAGGCCAAGACAAAAACAAACCCTCACACAACTAACATCACTTATGTGAGGCACAAAATAAAAAAATTTGATAACCAAAAAGAGCACAAGGCTATTTATACTTGCAAAAGATTTTGCTTTGGTACGTGGACCTAGTTAATCATATCATAAAATTAAAAATAAAAGAAAGAGTTGAAAATCAAAAAAGAAAAAAGTTTCTGAACTTTTACAAACCAAAAAGGGACTCCAAATGCAAAGCCACTGACACGATAAGCTCTATTGTACTTCATCTTATTACATCTCCCTTGCCTTTTATTCCACAGTCACGACTGTAAGTTTTTTTGTAATTTATCTTCTCAAATTCTTCTTCTATCATTTCTATTTCACTGTTTGTGTGCTAATTGGTGAAGGGGGAGCGGAGCATTCTCACAGTGACAACTGACAATGGTCGATTAATTTTCTTTTTCACCCAAGGATTCCTGAAAGTAAGAAACCTCAACCACGGGGGTAAGATCCCTTCTTAAATTTTGAGTCACAGATTAACTCCAAATAGCAATGATACAGATATTTATTTGAACCGACTCGCTTTGCTACATGCTATTTGTTCGAAAATGCCTATCGATAGGTAACATCATCAATAGACAACTCATAGCATGTAGGTATGATACATCTGTTGGAACTCTTCGGTTTCCTTTTACCATGACTAAACTACTTGAGAGTGTCGGAATTAAGTCTAATCCTAATTCAATAGTTGCTTTCGAAAAATAAATGATAAAAAGTTTTGGTCGAAGAGTCATCCAACTGTTGCCCCAAGGAAAAAAGAAGGGGAGGAAGAAGAATTCTTGAGAAATAAGAGAAAGCAATCTCTTGTTTCTCAAAGTGGAATAAGGCAGATTATGGATTTGCTGGCTAGAAAATTTGAGCCTAGGGAGAAACAAGTTAATGAGATAAAGAAAGAAGTAGAAGAGATGAAAAAAGAAATTAGTGTTAAACTTGATGGAGTGAAGGAAGACTTGAAACAAATGCGACATGTTCAAATGCAGGATATCATTTACAACTCTTCAATGATTTATGACAATTCAAGTTTTTTGCAGAGATTGGCCTGGTTTTTGCATTACAATGAGTCTATTCAATTCTCACCATTGCAGTTAAGGGATGCATCTTCATGTCCTATTCCGCAGTTTTATTCATCTGAAGAACTACAAGCTATGGCACAACAATTACCACCTCCACCGGTCCCAACACCAATTATTACAGATCATGGAAGTGGAAATTGTCAAATTTAGTTGATCTTGCTACTATTTTCCCTTGATATACTCCTCTGTCTATACCCAATGTTGGAGGGTCAAGTGTTATGGAGCCAAATTCATAAAGTGAGATGGTAAAGAGGCCTAGAATAGGGGGAGATGAATTCTCAGAAAATTAGATGCATGTTCCGATTACAAAACATGGTTCTTCACACCAAGGGAGGAGAATTATTTTGCTAGTGATGATGTAGGAGGAACAAATAGCTTCATAATGAGAGTTAATCCAGGAGGATGAATGTTTTACGTGTTGGGGGTTCAATGTTTGGAGAAAGACTATGGGAAGTTCATGCCTTTTACTGTTTAGCCTATATAGTATTAGGCTATGTTGGTTGTTATTATTAATGTCGTCTTTCTTTTGTATTATTGTTAAAAGTATTCTGGAAAGTTTTTGGTTGCACACTAGAAACCCTAAAATAACTTTGAAGTTGCCCTCCTCTCTTCGCGATTTTTCTCTTTGTGTGACTAACGGTCACTGATGAACCCCCGACGATCAGCTGCGGCAACAGCAACCTCACACCCAGCAGGTAAGCTCCCCCCNCCTCTCTCTCCCCCCTTTCTCCTCCCCTACCCCCAACCCTAATTGCGGTGGTCATCTCCGGCGACCACGCCATTGAACCCCATTTCCGGCAACCCTTTTCTCCCTCTCTTTTCTTCTTCTTTACTTGCCAGCCCCCCCTCCCCCGATGTTTCTTTCCCTTTTACCCTTCTCATTTCTCTTCTTTTGTCTCTTCTTTTTCCCTTCTTTTTCTCTTCCATTTCCCTGTTTTTTCTCTCCCCTTTCCCTTCTACTGTTGGGGCTTCACCAGTGGAAGCGGTGACGGCCCCCCTCCTTTTTGGTCTGCGGTTGTTTTGTGTGTCTTTCAGGTAAAATTTCAGAGTTATTAGAGATGAGCTGAGCGCACGCGCACAAGCATAGGGGAGCAGCCAGGGCGGTGGGAAGTTGGACGTGAACGTGTCAAGTGCCGCAACATTGTCGAGTACATCAAGACAATTCCAGGTTCTATTCTCGGGAGTTGGTACCTCCCGCTTTCCTTTTTCTCTTCTTGGCGTTAGCTAAATTGTTGTCACCTTAGTTCGCACTAGTTTAATCATACTACTAGCGTGCTTGTAGTTACTTATTTCCTTCTAGTTTGGTTCGCTGCCTATTGTGTGCTAGTGAGTCTTCCTTAGCCTATCGTAGGTATAGTGGCTGTAATCTGAGATGGTAGAGTAAGGGCATGGCCTCGGGTGGGACAGGAAATAGGGCGAGGGGTG
>MCJB01032501.1:0-34934 GCA_002018475.1 Nicotiana obtusifolia | reverse complement strand
AGGGGGTGGGACGGGAGGCGAGGGAGGTAAAGGGAACAAGGGAGCCTATAGGTTAAGAATTGGGTCATAGAACATAGGAACACTGACGGGTAAGTCTATAGAGTTGGCGAGGATCCTTCAGAAAAGGAAGGTTAATATAGCATGTGTACAGGAGACTAGGTGGGTAGGATCGAGGGCGAGGGATGCGGATGGGTATAAGTTGTGGTACTCTGGAGTCGTGAAGTATAAGAATAGAGTGGGTATCTTGGTAGATAGGGATCTTAGAGAGTATGTGGTAGAGGTTAGGCGGGTGAATGATAGATTAATGACTATTAAGTTGGTGGTTGGTGAGTGTACCCTAAATGTCGTTAGTGTTTACGCGGCCGCAAGTAGGCTTGGATGAGGAGGTTAAAAGGCGCTTCTAGGAGAGGTTGGATGAGATTGTGCGTAATATTCAGCCTGCCGAGAGGTTATTCATAGGAGGAAATTTCAATGGACATATTGGGTCGTCTGCAGGTGGCTATAGTGAGATGCATGGCGGCTTCAATTTTGGGAAACGGAACGGAGAGGGTACTTCGCTGTTAGATTTTGCCAAGGCATTTGAGCTGGTGATTGCGAACGCGAGTTTTCCGAAGAGGGAGGAGCATTTGGTTACTTTCCAAAGTATGGTGGCGAAGACTCAGATTGACTACCTCCTCCTCAGAAGATGTGACAGAGGGTTGTGTAGGGATTGCAAGGTTATCCTGGATGAGACCCTCGCGATGCAGCATAGGCTTTCGGTGATGGACATTGGTATTATGATAAGGAGGAAAAAGAGGTCTGTATGAGGACGTCCAAGGATCAGGTGGGGCGCCTTGACTAAGGATAAAGCTTAGAAGTTAGAAGGGAGGTTATCAGATGTGAGCTTGGAGAAGTAGTGGGGACGCAAGCGTTATGTGGTCGACGACAGCAGATTGTATTAGGAAGGCAGCGAGAGAGTTGTTAGGGGTCTTGTCGGGCTACTGTGGTGGCCACAAATGCAACTTGTGGTGAAATGAATTTGTCCAAGGTAAAGTGGAAGCGAAGAAGGCGGTGTACCTGCAGTTAGTAGGGAGCACCGGCGAGGAGGAAAGGAGAGAGAATAGTGAGAGGTATAATGTAGCTAGGAAAGAGGCAAAGCTGGAAGTCACGGAGGCTAAGACTGCGACTTTTGCTTGTCTGTACAAGGAAGTGGGGGGACAAAGGCAGGGAGAAGAAGTATTCCGACTGGCTAAAGCGAAAGAGAGGAAGGCTCAGGATCTGAACCAAGTGAGGTGCATCAAAGAAGAGGGCGGCAGAGTTTTGATGGGGGAGGACCAGATTAAGCGGAGATGGCAGACCTACTTTCATAAACTTCTGAATGAAAAGGGGATCGGGATACTGTACTAGGTGAATTGGGACATTCCGAGAGTCTCCGTGACTTTAGATATTGTAGGTGCATTAAGGTTGAGGAAGTCATGGAGGCTATGCGTAAGATGAGCAGGGGCAGAGCTACCGGGCCAAACGAAATTCCAGTTGAACTTTAGAGATGTGTGGGTAGAGTAGGCTTGAAATGGCTGACTGGGTTGTTTAATGTGATTTCAAGACGAATAAGATGCCGGAGGAGTGGAGGTGAAGTATAATGGTGCCGTTGTACAAGAAAAAAGGTGATATCCAGAGTTGTAACAATCATAAGGGTATCAAATTACCGAGTCATACCATGAAAGTTTGGGAGAGGGTGGTAGAAGTGAGGTGAGGAGGACGGTGTCTATTTTAGACAACCAGTTCGGGTTGATGCCGGGGAGTTCTACCGTGGAAGCTATCCACCTTATTAGGAAGTTGGTGGAACAGTACAGGGATAGGAAGAAGGATCTGCACATGTGTTTATTGATCTGTAGAAAGCGTACAACAAATTTCCTAGGGATATTCTATGGAGATGCTTGGAGGCGAAAGGTGTGTCGGTTGCTTACATTAGGGTGATTAAGGACATGTATGATGGAGCTAAGATTCGGGTTAGGATAGTGGGAGGTGACTCGGAGCATTTTCCGGTTGTTATGGGTAGCGCCAAGGGTCTGAGCTCAGCCTATTCCTATTTGCCCTGGTGATAGATGCACTGACACACCATATTCAAGGGGAAGTGCCATGGTGTATGTTATTTGCTGATGACATAGTTCTGATTGATGAGAGGCGGCGTCAACAAGAGGCTGGAGGTTTGGAGACAAACCCTTGAGTACAAGGGTTTCAAGTTGAGCAGGGCTAAGACGGAACACCTAGAGTGCAAGTTCAGCGTCGAGCTGACGGAAGCGGGATTGGACATGAGGCTTGACTCTCAAGTCATTCCCAAGAGAGGTAGTTTCAAGTACCTTGGGTCGATTATTCAGGGGAATGAGGAGAACGACGAGGATGTCACACACCGTATAGGGGTAGGGTGGATGAAGTGGAGGTTAGTGTCGGGAGTCCTGTGATAAGAAAGTGTCACCGATACTAAAAGGTAAGTTTTATAGAGCGGTGGTTAGACCGGTCATGTTGTATGGGGTTGAATGTTGGCCAGTTAAAAACTCACATATCCAGAAGATGATAGTAGCCGAGATGAGGATGTCGAGGTGGATGTGCGGGCACATTAAGATGGATAAGATTAGAAATGAAGATATTCGGGAGAAGGTGGGCCTGGCCCCCATGGATGACAAGCTGCGGGAAGCAAGGCTCTGATGGTTCGGGCACATTCAGAGGAGGCCTAATGCCCTAGTGAGGAGGTGTGAGCGGCTACCTTTGGTAGGTACGAGGAGAGGTAGAGGGCGGCCTAAGAAGTATTGGGGAGAGGTGATCAGGCAGGACATGCCATAGCTTCAAATTACCGAGGACATAGCCCTAGACAGGAAGTTGTGGAGGTCGAGCATTAAGGTTGTAGGTGAGGAGGTAGTTGTTAATATTTCTACGGTGCACCAGAGTGAGGCTAGTGTGTTAGGATTTAGTCTTAGACTGGTAGTGGTTAGTGTTGAGTTCTCACTACTCTTTCGTTCCTCTTAGAGCCGGGCTTTATAAACTGGTTATTGTTGTGCTTTCCATCTATTTCCTGGTTCTTATAATGCTATTAGTTTTTCTATGATTATTATTGATGGTACTGATATATCGCCTCTTTTCGTCTTCTTGAGCCGAGGGTCTTTCGTCTTCTTATATGTATGTATGTATATATGACATACATATACATATATATGTATAAATGGTGCAAAATATTTTATAATTAGTAAAAATTGAAGTGTAATTGTCGTACTAGTATATGAACTGTATCCTAATTTTAGCTACTTTGTTTGGACTTTGCTGCTCTAACATATTGATAACGTGATTTTTTTCTGGTTAGTATTTAGGAAAGGAACAGGTTATATAGCTAGATGCTTAAGCAACAAACCACTCTTCAATGTTTGGGTAGTACCTATCAAGTGCAACAGTTAAATAACCACAAAAGAAAAGAAAAAAAGAGTTTCAATTTCCGTAAATAAAGTGCTACTTATATCTAATTCTCTTTCTTGAATTATTGTTTTATTGTGGATATTAAATTCACAAAATAAGATCTCTTCATTTTTTAAACATTAACTCTTTTCTTCTTGAATCACATAACTTCCAAGTTTGTTATTCTGATTTTGTGAAAGCAAGAATTTGCATCTTCGACTCAAGAACTCATTGGAATTGAGAAGAGTTATGAACATCAACATGCTCTGAATGTTTATCAAGGCGAAATTATAGTTGACACTAATTTTTGAAAAATGAATTAGGCTTACTTTGATTTCTTCTTTTTAGCCTAAAAATGCAACCAAAAAAAAAAAAAATGTATCCCTAGTACCTAACTTTGAAGCCTGTAAACCATTCTTTCTTGTCACACCACAATCTGAACCAGTAAATTATTATTCCCATAAATCGGTAATTACTTCTTCCTAATTGTTTCTCGCCAGCTGAAAATTCAAAGATGGAGCTTATTAATACAAAAAAAAAAAAAAAAAAAAAAAAAAAAAAAGAGAAAGAAAACAAATGGCAGCAAAAAGGCAAAAAAGAAATATACATTCTTCATATATAGAGAAAATCTCTATTGTACATAAAGTATTATTCAAAAAGAAAAAAAGAAGAGGAAATTGCTTCAAAATTTCATAAAATATATTGCTTCAATAGCTACAAAAGAAAAAGAGTCATTATAAATATTCCTTTTATCCTACCAGCCTGAAGCTTAATATTACAAACCAAAAGGCCTTAAAAGATTTCAGAAAATAGTGTTTAAACTATATTAGTGACGATTTACATAATGAGCAAGCCTATGGATAAAGAAGTACAATTCTTATTGATGGTGACCATAAATTTATCAATCCTTAAGAGTCATAGGGAGAAGGAATGCAAGTTCTTGCTGAACAAAGATGGAATCATAAGCAAGGTAAAGGTTTTGTGAGGTTGAAAAAATTAATCAGTCTTGAGAAATGAGGAAATTCTTATCTTGAATAAATTTTCTCTCCACAAGGCAAACGATGATTTTTGAAGAGAGTTTTGCAATAAAAAAAAAATTTCTCGAGGATGAATAAAAGTTCAAGTGAGAATTTGATGAATATAAATTATTTATATATTTTCATACTTATAAATAAAGATTTTTAAATAAAACATAAATAAATATATTCGGTTCTCCTATATTTTCTAACAAGTTTTGCAGAGGGAAAATTAATTGAGGAAAGAAGACTACAAGCAAAACAAGGAGGAAAAAGAGCAAAAAGAAAAAGAAAAAAAAGTTCAGCAATGCACGTGGTAAACAAGAGTAAGTGTAACTTTAAAGTCACAACATCAAGTTTTGAAGTCACAACATCAACAAGACTTACAGTTGCAACATCATTTTACCTTTGCTACACATTTTCTATAAATAAGCACCCATATTGTATTGTAAAGGAATCGAGTCTTGTGCAGAGAAGAACTACTCTCGGTCTCTCTTTTGTCTTTAATATTCCTAGGTCTTTGTAGTTGTCCTTTTGTGAAGAATAATATTTCTTTATCAGTTCATCATATTTCTAAACTAGTTTCTTTTTTTTACTTCATAATGGAGTAACTTTTTCTGTTGGGATAGTTGATTTGGGATAGTTGATGAAGCTTGATATATATATATATATTATAATACTGTCTCAGTTTTAATACATTCTTGGTTTGAAATTTTCTATTTATATTTTATATTGTGCTATAATAATGGTTTTTAACTATTCATTGTCATCACTTCTATATATTTTATCTCTAAATTATTCTTATATTAATTTTGTAATTCTAACGGAGCAAAATTGATATATAGTAACTACTTAATAAAATAGTGGAGTGAGAGTAATTTATAGTAAACTATTATTAAAAGCCGGTAATCTTGCTCGCCTCAATTTTAATTCTCACGGAGAAATTGTAGTTGCAAGAGTATTTATTTTAGTAAAAATATTCTCACAAAGTTTTTATTATCTTTTAGCACAATTCATACCAGAAAATATTTCGGTTTAACCGTCACTAGTTTTAACTTAATTAATTACATAACCTCACAGAGTGTTGCTTCCTAACACACACGCAAGTATATGTGGTCGACAAGTAATATAGAATCTTGAGTCCAGATATCGTATTCACAGGGACGTAATTCGACTACTTACTAACGCACTAATATTGCTATTCAATCAAGCAAAAATTCAAGTTCAATATATTGATTATTCTAAACTACAGCTCTAAGTTGTAACTAGATTATCAAATAACTAATTAATTATTATTTAATCAATAGAGACAAATATTTCAGGGTTGTGATTAATTTACCAATCTTATTGTGTTCTAATTAACTTTTCCTTTCATATAATTCACTTATGGTTACTAATTAATTGATAACCTTCTTCCGAAGTACTACTAGCCTATTCTCAATAGATTAACACCTATATTCCTATGGAATCAATCTATTAAGAACGCAATAAAAACACGATAATCAATTAAGCATGGTGATTAAGTATATTCCTATCCTAACCACGAATCCGCCCCCCTTAAAGGTTAAGAACATGCCTTCTTCAATTCTTCTCTAATCTAAACATAGTTTTCTCAAACATAGCATAGATAGTTGATAGAACCTAACTGCTGGCCAAATAATTAAGCAATTAAACGTAGAATTGAAGAAACAACCATATATTCATGAATTATAATCAAGAAATCGTTAAATTCGAACAACAATGTTCATGGCTAATCACAACCCCAGAACAAGAGGTGATTAGCCACTCATGATAAAATCAATCAAAATATAAAGTCTTGAACAAATTGTAAAAAAATACTAGAAAGGATGAAGAACTGAGAATCGATGCTTCCGTGTGATGCTTTGTTGTGTTTTTGCCTCCAAAATCACGTCTATCTCATCCTCTTAGGTTTAGATGTGTTTATACAGGTGTTGGGAAGGGGTAGTGTCAAAAATAGTAGTCCTAGACGAAATAGGCGAGTCCCTGTCATTGGCGCCCTGGGTGGCGCCAAGCGCCCACCAGGGCGCTGCATCCAGTGAGGCTTTCTAAGCTTACTGCCTTCAGCGCTACAGGTGGCGCCAGGCGCTGCCTGTGGCGCCCAACTGGCCCTCTGTCCGTTTTTGTCTCGTTTCGGCTTATTTCTTGCTCGTTTCGCCCCCAATTGCTCCCGACTCATTCCTACACATAAAAACACTTTAATTTAACATGAATCGTAGCAATTAACATCCCAATTTCATAAATAAATAAATAAATAAATAAAAAAGCCAAATATGAGGTAGTTTACTTAGAAATATATATATTATATACCAAACATCAACACCCCACACTTAGACTCTTGCTCGCCCTCGAGCAATGGAATTATTTACCAACTTCCCAACTACATATGCTTTATATCATAACGAAACCTTCGACTTTTTAACCAAACCATACTTTTGAACATAAGCAACACCGGCAAATAAGCATGAACACACAATTAATCCATATTCTTCCCGTTAAGTCTACCCAAGCATAATACTTCAATATAATTCAACAACCCAATTGTCACCACCCAACCTCAAGAGCCGACTCGCAACCATTAAGCAATCTCAATACATACACTTACCTAACAAGATAATTTACAACATTACCAATCGTTCATGAAATCATGTGCCCTTACCACAATCCGAAGAGTGAACATAGACTAATGATATCATACAATTTGAATAAAATGCCCTCACTCTAAAAAAAAACTCATATGCTTCCCATGATAGTACCATAAGCTTGCCCGTAGTGTAGATCTCTACTAATTTAAGTTAGTCAAATCTAGGATCAATTAGAACTTTTAAGGTTGTAATGTAGGCTAGGGGACGGGTATGATATATTTAGTAATAGTGACTAGTCCTCCTAAGCACTTAATACACTACAATCACAACTCGAGCACTTTTTCTTTTTCAATCACTTCACTTGTCTCATATACGCAGCCTTCCTTTTTCAATTAAGCACTTCTATCATTCCACTAGCACAAATCAAATAGGAGGTGTTTTCTATGTATTCTTTACTAACATTTTTCTAACATTCTTCTTTCTCTCTTTTTTTTTTCTCGTTTTTCTTTTTCTTTTTTTTCTTTTTTTTCTTTTTTCTTTCTTTTCACACTCCATACAATTACTCATCAGCTAGTGACTCTTAATTTCAACTTCAGTGCACCTACAGATCCTTTCATGGTTCCACTCAAAACGAGAAAATCCCCAAACTCTACCCTTATTTCTTTTAGCGACTAAGTGCCTTAGGAGGTAAAGGTTCAAATAGGTTTAATTCAAGAACAAAACAAGGGAATGGCTTGTAATGTGGGTACCAAAGAATAAGGCCTATAGGCTCAAAGGGGCTAGCAACGGACAATTTTATTTTTACGTGACAAGCACATCCATAATCAAACAAGAAAATGCCTATATCATTTCCTAGATTAGTCCAACTTACAATTTCGCTTCAATTAACACACGGGACAAGTTCTAGACTACACAGGATAGCACAGAGAATCAAAAACCTTACTCACACATTGCACATGACTCAATCACGACAGTTCTGTTCAAATCTCAAGTCAAGCGAGCATACACAATTGAGAAAATTAAGCAATATTACACTATATGGTGTACAAGTGAACAACTGAGAAGAGGCATCACAAATTAGGCAGTTTTCTTTTTTCCTTAGGCTTACAATTCACTTCAACTAAACGGGAAAACAGATCATGTGTCATAACCTATTGTGCCAGCATCAACCATGTCAATAAGTATCTTAATATAACTCAGTTTCTTTCTAAACTAGTCCTACAAAGAAATTAATTCGCCCGGTTCGAACTACATCCTTGGAAAAGAACCGGTGCCTTAAGAAAAACCAAGGAATATTATCTAACTATCCTAAAAATTAAAAATCTTTTTGTTGTTTTTAATCAAACTGTATCCCTCAGGAACAAGATCCATTGTCGGGAAAAATCTGAATTTTTTTTTTTAGTTTATACACTAAAAATTATATATATAACTATTAAAAGAACAAAAATAACATACACTAAAAGAAAACAAATTAAAACTAACAAATTACACGATATGCAGTAACAAAACACACAACACCAACACAGTTAGTTCTCTCACCCCACACTTAAATAATGCATAGTCCTCGATGCATGCAAAATATGTAAAACAAAGTAGGGTGAGAAGAAACTCCCTGTCAATCTGTGCCGGTTTCCTCGGAATCCGATTCAAAAGGCACCATCGTCATTGGTCCAGTCGCGCCATCGCCATCATCCCC
Organism: Nicotiana obtusifolia; assembly: GCA_002018475.1. NCBI lineage: Eukaryota > Viridiplantae > Streptophyta > Magnoliopsida > Solanales > Solanaceae > Nicotiana > Nicotiana obtusifolia. Next base: position 26,196 of record MCJB01032501.1, on the reverse strand, counting down.
CTCTGTATCCGAGCCCTGAACTGTGTTGGTGTCCTCTGATGGATGAATAGGGCTGTCAGGTGCAATCCCTAACATCTCCTTGGAAGCGCTGGATAGATCATCTCTCAGGTGCATGCGCTCCTCATCAGTAATGCCGGTCCTGCTCATGATCAAATTTAGAGCGTTATATATGTACCTGTTGAAGTTCTCTTCACGCTCCAGTCGAGCAGCTGGGGTGAGTTTGGACGACGTTTCCATGACTGAGGTGATGTCCATTAGCCCTGTCGGTGCCTCTACAGCCTCGTCGTGCCCAGGGTACTCGGGTACTCCCAAAAACTGCATATACTGCGTTAGAAGATTTCCGAAGAACAACCGCCGAATTTGCCGCCCGAATCTAGTGCAGGCCATCTCGTTGAGCATAATCTCAGCGATGTTAATAGGTCGGCCGGTCATGAGCGAGAAGATAAGACACACTCTGGCTCGAGTGTAGTCACTACTGTGCTCGGCAGGCATCAGTCTGGCCTGCACAAAGTTCTGCCATACCTTGGCAGTGTTGTTGAAATCTGCCCGCACCATGGAGGGATGGATGTTTCCCTGCTTCCTCAGTCATTTTGCATTTGAATCGATGTCACACAAGGTGTGACGTATCAGCTCGTATGGAGGACTCTCAATGAGGCGCTGAAGTCTCCGTGGGTCGGCATTCTCAACCCATAGATAGTCGCACAACGCTTCTCTACCCATTGGCACATCTGTCCCTCGAACATGGGAGGTCGAGCTGCGATGGTTCCAGTTGGCATAAAGTTCATGGACCAGACTCAAATTGACAGGCCCCGGGCAGTCCAAAAATTTTTCCGTCCGTGAAACACGCAGTCTGGCGAGTACGTCTGGGAATCGCCTTTCTAAAGCGGTTGTGTTAATGCCCATCTCTGAAACATAGCGCCCCGTTGGCACAAAGTTCCGATACCACACAGCAGCAGCAGCATTGACCAACTCCAAGTGAGGCCGAGGCCTAGATGGGACTCGTTGTGACCCCTTATCCACCTGCTTTCCTTTGGACTGCCTCGAGGAGCTCTCTTCCTGTTTTCGCTTTTTTGGAACCGGCGAAGTAGCGGAGGATTTTCCAATGGGTTTCCCTTTACTGATGTCGTCACGGGCCATGGTGTCCTGCAACACGAGCAAATATGAAAGTGAGCAAAGTGCAATACATATACCGTAAGCACGCACGTCATTAATTGACCCCACACTTAAAATCGAAGCATAACTGCAAGTGTTGCAATACAAACTATGGGTATTCAAGACTTCCCCATATGACAAAATGAATATTGATCATGGCAAAGTGAATAGGCAATAAAGACAACTAAAGGTAAAAAGCTCGGCACCTTCTATACTAATGCTAGATTCGACTACATAAAACTAAAGTACACAATTGTACAACATACATAGACATAAGTAGTATCATGTGCGTCGTCAAAGTCCTAACCCCCTAATTGTAAAAGTCTCCCGAGACACCCCCACACTTAGCCCAAACGCATATAGAAGTGTCTTCGGCTACTCAGATTTCACCGGTGCACAAAAATTCTCATTCAGGCATTTATACACACAGAATGTGGGCATGTAATGTGTTCTTCAATTTCAATAATGGTGGAGTATAATGGCCCTCTCGATTTTTACGAAGTAGAGGAAATTCTAGTTTACTACTCCGACAACAATAAGAACCATGCAATTCTTCGTACAAACAACACACTACCATGAAAGTGTTAAGAGAAGAAGAAGATATGGGGAATTTTGGGGTTGGGAACGTGAACATACATACTAATGATAATACATTGAAGAAAAGAAAAGAGAAGAAGAAGAAGAAGAAGAAGAAGAAGAAGAAGAAGAAGAAGAAGAAGAAGAAGAAGAAACACATACATGAAGATGGAGATAATAGAGAAGGAAAAAAAACTGAAAATTTTTGTGAAGAGGTGGGGGAAGGGGGCGCGAGAATCAGAGAAGAAGAACAAGAAGAGGTGTTTTGTTTTTGTTTTGAATGTTTGTTAAGTGGGTGGGTTTGGGAAGATGGGTGTTAATATTAGTGTATATGGGTATTCGGGTCGGGTTAAGTGGGTATAGGTTATTTTTAAAATTCAAAATAACTATAAAAAAAAATTAAAATTACCTGACCCCCCAGGCTGGCGCCTCGCGCCCTGCACGGCGCTGGGGGTCTTGGACCTCACTGCCTCTGGCGCCACAGGCAGCGTTGGGCGCTGGCCTTGGCGCTGATTTCCGCAAATCTCTCTCTCTTTTTTTTTTTATACCACTTATATGTACTACAATATTACATCTAATAATTTTACACCTATACATCAATTGTATTCCCCTATCTAGTCTAAAAGAATAAATCAAGAAGTTAAACTAAGAAAATGATAAAAATTGGGTTGCCTCCCAACAAGCGCCTGATTTAATATCGCGGCACGACTGAGATTCTTGCTTATTCATTGGCGAGCACAACCTTGGTTTTCTCCCGGTTAATCAAACCTCCCCAATAATGCTTAACTCTCTAACCGTTCACCAGAAATTTCCTCTCACTATTCAAAGCACGCAGTTCGATAGCACCATACGGAGTGACCCTCACCACTTCAAACGGACCCGACCATCTTGATTTAAGCTTCCCAGGAAATAACCGTAATCTTGAGTTGAATAATAATACTTGTTGGCCTGGTTCAAAGTGGCATGACTTGATATGCTTGTCATGCCATCGTTTGTCTTCTCTTTATATAACTTGACATTCTCATAAGAGTGCAGCCGAAACTCATCCAATTCATTCAACTACATAAGCCGTTTCTCGCCCGCTGCCTCAAAGTCCATATTCAGCTTTTTGATTGCCCAGTATGCTTTGTGCTCCAGTTCAACCGGCAAGTGGCATGCTTTTCCATAAACCAATTTATATGCCCAAAGAGCATCATCCAGCTTTGAAGCCCAATCTTTCCTGTTTACGTTCACCGTCTTTTCTAGGATTTGCTTGATCTCCCTATTTGACACCTCAGCTTGGCCGCTTGTCTGTGGGTGATACGCTGTAGCAACTTTGTGGTGAACCCCATATTTTGCTAGAAGGTTATTCAACAGCCGATTGCAAAAGTGAGTTCCTTCATCGCTGATTAACGCCCGAGGAGTCCCAAATCTGGAGAATATATTCTTTTTCACAAACGCAGCTACTACCATTGCATCATTTGTAGGTAAAGCAATTGCCTCCACCCATTTAGACACATAATCAATGGCCAGCAGAATATATTTGTTCCCACTAGAAGGTGGAAACGGTCCCATAAAATGTATCCCCCAAACATCAAAAAGTTCAACTTCTAAAATGTTGTTTAGAGGCATCTCCTGCTTCCGTGTGATTGTGCCCGTTCTCTGGCATTGGTCACACTTTTTAACAAATGCATGAGCGTCTTTGAACAAAATTGGCCAAAAGAGACCGGACTGTAGTACTTTTGCCGCTGTTCTGTCTCCTCCATGATGGCCTCCATAAGGTGCCGCGTGACAATTATGCAGTACTGACTCCACCTCTTCTTCAGGAATACATCTCCTCATCAACTGATCAGCACACTGCTTGAATAAATAAGGCTCATCCCAGTAGTAGAAGTTCACATCATGCAAGAACCTCTTTCTAGCTTCAGTTTTGATTTCAGGAGGAAGTACGCTGCTCACCAAATAGTTCACATACTCAGCGTACCATGGGGAAGAATCATGAGTGATAGCAAAGAGATGCTCATCGGGGAATACTTCTTTAATCTGGCCATCTTCCTCTACGTGATCATGATTTTCCAAGCGGGATAAATGGTCAACTACTTGATTTTCTGTCCCCTTCCGATCTCGTATTTCCACATCAAATTCCTGCAATAATAAAACCCAGCGCATTAATCTAGCTTTAGACTCTTTTTTCGTAAATAGGTACCTGATCGCTGCATGATCGGTGTGGACTATGACTTTTGTTCCCACCAAGTAAGCTCGGAATTTCTCGAAAGCCCATACTACTGCTAACAGCTCCTTTTCCGTGGTGGTGTAGTTTTGTTGTGCATCGTCGAAGTTTTACTTGCATAGTAGATGGACTAGAACACCTTGTCCTTCCTCTGGCCCAGCACTGCCCCAATGGCCAGGTCACTTGCATCACACATGAGTTCGAATGGTAAGGACCAATCCGGTGCCACGATAACAGGAGCCGTCACCAACTTTTTTCTTAAGCTCTTCAAAGGCCTTGAGGCAAGAATCATCAAATTTGAAAGATACATCCTTTTCGAGCAACCTGCACAAAGGAGTGGCAATTTTAGAAAAGTCTTTAATAAAACGCCTATAGAAACCTGCGAACTCCGGACACCCTTCACTGAAATCGGTGGAAGTAATTTTTTAACCGCCTCCACTTTAGCTTTATCCACTTCAATACCGGTCCTGGATATTTTGTGACCCAAGACAATGCCTTCTTGCACCATAAAATGGCACTTTTCCACATTTAGCACCAGATTTGTTTCTTCGCAGCGGGCTAGCACCTTGCTTAAGTTCTTCAAACAGTCATCATAAGAAGACCCAAAAACTGAAAAATCATCCATAAATACTTTCACGAATTTTTCCACCATATCGGTGAAAATAGCCATCATACATCTTTAGAACGTTGTTGGTGCATTGCATAGTCTAAACGGAATTCGCTTAAAGGCGAAAGTGCCATAAGGGCAAGTAAAGGTGGTCTTCTCTTGATCTTCTGGGCATATGACAATTTGGTTGTATCCTGAGTAGCCATGAAGGAAACAGTAGTATTCATGCCCGGCTAACCTGTCGAGCATTTGGTCAATGAATGGGAGTGGGAAGTGGTCTTCGCGAGTCGCTTTGTTGAGCTTTCTATAATCAATGCATACTCTCCATCCCGTAATAGTTCGAGTAGGGATTAACTCATTCTTCTCGTTCTCTACGACAGTCATTCCTCCCTTTTTAGGCACACACTGAACTAGGCTGACCCAATTGCTGTCAGAAATGGGAAAAATGATACCCGCATCGAGCAATTTTATGACTTCGTTCTTCACCACTTCTTTCATTATAGGATTCAATCTCCTTTGCTGTTCTACACTGGGGTGGTGTCCATCCTCTAGAAAAAATTTATGCATGCAAAAGGATGGACTAATCCCCTTGATGTCTGTTATGGTCCACCCAATTGCCTTTTTATATTCTCGAAGGACTCTAAGCAATTTCTCTTCTTGCGTGCTGGTCAAGCTGGACGAAATAATTACTGGCAACGTCTCAGAATTTCCCAAATAAGCATAGCGCAGATGCGCTGGAAGCGGCTTGAGTTCTAGCCTCGGTGCTTCCTCAATAGATGGCCTAGGAAGGATAAGAGTGACAGGCCTCTCCAATTCTTCAAATTTTCTAAACCCCTGAATATAATTGCAAGACATGTCCAGTATTTGCTCGATTTCTCCCATCATATCATCTTCATTAAATTCCATATCCCCAATCAATACTCGTTCAATAGGATCAACTGAGCTCATGTAAGGCACTAATGATGTGGAAGCATTCTCCACCACCGAGATCATAGATAATTCCTCGTAATGGGTTGGCAACCGAAGTGTTTTATAAACATTGAACACTTCTTCTTGATCACCTACTCTCATCGTCATTTTTTCCTTCGCAGACATCAATAATCGCGCGGCCTGTGGCTAGGAATGGGCGCCCCAAAATAAACGGGACGTCCTGATCGGGCTCGTAATCCAGGATGATGAAGTCAGCAGGAAATATGAACGAACCAACTTGGACCAGGACGTCTTCAATCACTCCCTCAGGATGAGCCAGGAAGCGATCAGCCAACTGTAATATAACTGTTGTTGGGCGTGGGTCACCCAACACCAACTGTTTGAATACTGAGAGCGGCATCAAGTTTATACTTGCTCCAAGATCACATAGAGCTCGTCCTACAGCATGTTTCCCAATAGAAATTTAGATGGTGAAGCTACATGGATCCTTCAATTTCTGCGGTAGCTTAACTTGGATTCTGGAACTATACTCCTCAATGAGTGCCACAGTCTCAAACTCAGTCAGTCTCCTTTTATTATCCATAATATCCTTGATATACTTTGCATATTTAGGTACTTCTTGTAATATATCGACCAACGGAATGTTAATTTGTACCTGCTTCAAAATATCAAGGAACTTTTTATACGCCTCATTATCCCTTAGTTTTTGCAATCTTTGTGGGAATGGAGGTGGTGACCTTGCCACCAGTTATGGGGGTCGCTCAGCCCCTGCCTCTTCAGTCGGCTTCTCTGTTTCCCTGGCTTTTTCTGCTGTTGACTCTATGGTAGTTGGCTTCTCATTAAAAGTCACCTGCTTCTTCTTTTTAGATTCTACTTCTTCCAGTTGTCTCCCGTTTCTCAACGATACAGCATTAAGGGCCGCCCTCGGGTTCGCTTCAGTGTCACTGGGTAGGGCTCCAGCTGGTCTAGTATTTTGAGCCCCGGCCAACTGTCCCAATTAGTGTTCCAGATTCCTCACTGTTGTGGTGAGGGTTTGGTATTCTGTCCTGAACTGTTTATTGTCTTGCACCAGCTGCTTCAACAATTCGTTTGTATTATCTTCTGCCTGTTGAGGTTGCCTTTTCGGTTGATTAAAATTCCCTTGCGGTCTAACATGATTCTGATTCTGTTGATTTCTACCCCATGAAAAGTTGGGATGATTCCTCCAATTCGAATTATAGGTGTTCCCATATTGTGTATTTTAATTCAATGGCCCCCTGTTCTGCTGTCCCGCATAATATATAGATTCCGGATTTGTAGGGCACATGTCACTTGTATGGTTGTCACCACACATCTCACAGCACAAAGACATCTGTTGTACCTGTTGCCTCGGTTGTACCTGTTGCATAGTCATTCTGTTCATTTGGTTAGCCAGTTTTTCCATCTTTGCTCTCATAGCTGCGAAGTCATCCAGTTCGATCATCCCAGCTCCCTTTGGTTTAATTGCTCTGCGTGAATCACCATCCCCTTGCCAATTATGATCATTAGCCGTGAAGTTGTTCAGCAAGAGTTGGATTTCGCTCTAAGGTTTGGCCATGTAACTGCCCCCACAAGCTGAGTCGAGATTCATTTTTGAAGCCTCATCTAGCCCGTCAACAAAAGTATGTCCCAAAACCTCATCCGTCTGGCAATGATGTGGACAATCTCTAGTAGCTTCTTGTATCTTTCCCATGCTTGACGAAGAGTTTCTCCGTCATGTTGTTCGAACCCCAGAATCTGGCTTCTTAGTGACTTTGTCTTTTTGGTGGGAAAGAATTTAATTAGGAATTTTCTGGCTAGATTGTCCCATGTGTAGATAGAATTTGCAGGCTCTTTTTGCAGCCATTCCTTTGCTTCCCCCAACAGTGAAAAGGGGAACAGTGTCAACCTCACATAATCTTTGGAAACGTTTGGATAATTGTAGGTATCCGTGATTTCCAAAAAATTCTGAATATGCCTCTGCGGATCTTCATGAGACAGTCCCACATACTGCCCTGTAGATTGAATCAGCTGCACCATATATTGTTTAAGTTCAAAGTGCCCCGTGATTTCAGGTTTTATAATTGCCTGAGTCATGTTAGCAAGGTTGGGTCTTGCAGCTTCAATCACCGCTCGTTCAGCATTACCCGCCATCTCAATTGGCTGTGGTTGGACTACAATGTCCAACTCTCTATCAATTCTAGTTCTGGCTTCTACCTCCCTCCTTACTCTGTGTAGTGTTCGTTCAATTTCTAGATCGAAAGGAAGAAGATTGTTTGCGCTTCTACTCGTCCGCATTCAATAGAAGAGTCTGTGTCAACGCAAACAACGTAAGCCGATAAGTAAAACTTGAACAAATAACAAATATAAGCTTAAGTCGGTAAAGTAGCAGATTTTTAAGTCCCCGGCAACGGCACCAAAAACTTGTTGCTCCCTAACGCACACGCAAGTATACGTGGTCGACAAGTAATATAGGATCTTGAATCCAGATATCGTACCCATAGGGACTTAATTCGACTACTTACTAACGCACTAATATTACTATTCAATCAAGAAAAAATTCAAATTCAATATATTGATTATTCTAAACTACAGCTCTAAGTTGTAACTAGATTATCAAAGAACTAATTAATCATTATTTAATCAATAGAGACAAATATTTCAGGGTTGTGATTAATTTACCAATCTTATTGTGTTCTAATTAACTTTCCCTTTCATATAATTCACTTATGGTTGCTAATTAATCGATAAACGTTCTCATAGCCTTCTTCCGAAGTACTACTCGCCTATTCTCAATAGATTAACACCTATATTCCTATGGAATCAATCTATTAAGAACGCAATAAAAACACGATAATCAATAAGCATGGTGATGAAGTATATTCCTATCCTAACCACGAATCCGCCCCCCTTAAAGGTTAAGGACATGCCTTCTTCAATTCTTCTCTAATCTAAACATAGTTTTCCCAAACATAGCATAGATAGTTGATAGAACCTAAATGCTGGCCAAACAATTAAGCAATTAAACATAGAATTGAAGAAACAACCATATATTCATGAATTATAATCAAGAAATCGTTAAATTCGAATAACAATGCTCATGGCTAATCACAACCCTTGAACAAGGGGTGATTAGCCACTCATGATAAAATCAATCAAAATAAAGTCTTGAACAAATTGTAAAAAAATACTAGCAAGGATGAAGAACTGAGAATCGATGCTTCCGTATGATGCTTTGTTGTGTTTTTGCCTCCAAAATCATGTCTATCTCGTCCTCTTAGGTTTAGATGTGTTTATATAGATGTTGGGAAGGGGTAGGGTCGGAAATAGAAGAGTCCTAGACGAAATAGGCGAGTCCCTGTCATCGGCGCCCTGGGTGGCGCCAGGCGCCCACCAGGGCGCTGCATCCAGTGAGGCTTTCTAAGCTTACTGCCTTCAGCGCCACAGATGGCGCCAGGCACTGCCTGTGGCGCCCAACTGGCCCTCTGTCCGTTTTTGTCTTGTTTCGGCTTATTTCTTGCTCGTTTCGCCCCCAATTGCTCTTGACATGAATCGTAGCAATTAACATCCCAATTTCATAAAACAAAAGCCAAATATGAGGTGGTTTACTTAGAAATATATATATTTTATACCAAACATCAATTGTATTAGCAATAAGCAAATATCCTTTAGAGAAATACATGTAGAAAGTGAGATTATAATATATTATCAAGTGAGTTCAACGATTCTCAACTCTTTTAAATTACAATTCTTCCGAAAGTTATTTAATTTTGTTAAATATTTAACAAGTTTTAATTCCACAAACTTTTCATGAATCTGGTTTTTTGAAATAGTAGTTAAAATTTACAACTCTGTAGAATAGATTTTTGAGCCTCTGTGGGATGATATCATAAACTATACTAAAGTTTGACAAAGCACGAGCAGAAATATCCTATACACGTTGGCCTCATCAAATAAATCATCAATATGCGGTAGTGGGTACTTGTTCTTGACTGTAACTTTGTTCAGCTGCCTGTAATCAATACACATCCTCATAGAGCCGTCTTTCTTCTTCACAAACATAACTGGAGTCCTCAAGGCGAGACACTCGATTAGATGAAACCCTTATCAAGAAACTCCATATGTTGTTCCTTTAATTCCTTCAACTCCACTGGTACCATATGATATGGTAGAATAGAAATGGGCTAAGTGCCCGGTACCAAGTCAATACCAAAATCGATATCCCTATCGGGCGGCATGCTCGGTAGGTCTGTTGGAAACACATCTGGGAAATCTTTCACTATCGAAACTGATTCGGTGGTAGAAGTATCAGTACTGACATCTCTCACGAAATCTAGATATGCTTCACACCCCTTCTCAACCATTTAATGTGCCTTCATAAAGGACACCACCCTAATAGTAATATAATCCAATGTACCCCACCACTCCAACCGCGGCAACCCTAGCATAGCCAATGTCACGGTCTTGGTGTGACAGTCCAGAATAGCATGATAGGGTGACAATTAATCCATGCCCAAGATCACGTCAAAGTACCACCGATAGTGACCAAACACGATTGATAAATACGGTCCACAATAATAGAATCTCTTATACGCGTAGACACATATACAAGAGCACTAAAAGAATCACAAGATATATCCAAATATGGAGAAAAGTAAGATTACACATATGAATAAGTGAACCTGGATCAAATAGAACTGATGCATCCCTATGACAGACCGGAACAATACCTGTGATGGAAGCATATGATGTGACCCCCTCTGTCCTACCTTGAAAAGCATATAAATGAGTCTAGCCTCCAACTCTAGGACGACCTCTACCTGTCTGGCCTCCATGCCTAGTTGGCGGTGCAGGTGGAGCGCCAACTGGAGCAGCAACCATGGCCTGTGAACCCTGTGGAATCCGTAGAGCCTGTGTAGCCTATGGAGGTGCACCGCTCTTAACTCTGGGATAGTCCTTAACCATATTCCTGGTATCACCACACTCGAAACAACCTCTCGGCGGGCGTGGCTGCTGAAACTAAATTTAACCCGATCAGCTAGACTGACCGCTTAAGGCACCTCGGGTAGGAGGTGCACTTGAAAATGGCTTTGCAAAATGGGCGATCAGAGACCTCGAAATGGCTGGAGCATTACGTAGCTGGTAGCGCAGAATACTGGTTGACTCACATAACATCTGCCATAACGAGTTGAAACTACAGGGGAACCACTAAATCCTCCAAAATCTTGGGGCCTCTTGGCTTCCTTGTCCTTCCTCTCCTGGCCACGCATACGCTTCATCCTCCAAGAGATCTCTACAATTTTCCAAGATGGAGTATCCGTCTCCAACTCCCGAGCCATGCTGAATCTAAGACCATAACTGAGCCACTCGATGAATCTGCAGACTCGCTTTCTGACTGTAGAAACTAAAGCGGGTGCATAACGGGACAACTCACTGAACCTAATGGCATACTCTGACACCGTCATAGTTCATTGATGCAGCTGCTCGAACTCTATGCACCATGCATCTCGGAGGGTCTGGGGAACAAACTCCCTAAAAAACATATCTGAAAACTGATCCTAAGTGACTGTGCTGCATCGGCTGACCTACCCTCCTCGTAAGCCTGCCACCACCTATATGCTACTCCTGACAACTGAAATATAGTAAAGGCGACTCCGCTCACCTCCATAATGCCCATGGTGAGAAGAATACAGTGGCACTTGTCTAGAAAACCTTGTGCATCCTCATTAACTACACCACTGTAAGTAGGAGGATCATACTTCTTGAACCTCTCAAGTTTCCTCTACTCCTCTTCTGATGCCTCTAGCCTGACCTCAGGCTTAACCGGAATAACGCGCTATGCTGGCATAACTCTCGGAACCTGATCAACATGGACCCGATGCTCTGGTGTATGGGCCGCCGGAGTCTGAGCTCCTCCCCCAGCCTGAAATGTAGCTGGTGCAACCGGGATCAATCCCGACTGAGCTAAAGTGCGAACATACTCAGAAAATGTTTTAGGGTCTCATGGAGCCCAGGGGTAACAACAGGCGCCTCGGTTTTAATATGTCCCCCAACCGGAGCTACTGGTGGCTCCTCACTCGCTGCTTGGACAGGTGCTCTGACTGCAGCACATGCCCGTCCTTGGCCTTTACCTTAGCCCAGGCCTCTACATCGGCCCAGGCCTCTCGCGGCTCTAGCAGGGGACACGAGTGTCTGATCATCAGATCCTGCAATGTGTGTCCTCACCATCTATGAGATAATAGAAAGACAAAGGCTCAGATTTCGAAAATAATGAATCCGCACGATAAGGAATCAAAGAAGTGAAATTTTTCTAATAGTTCTATAGCCTCTCGAAGATCAGTATAGATGTCTCTGTAGCGATCCGCAAGACTCTACTAAACTTACTTATGTCTCATAGCAACTATGGACCTTGAGCTCTGATACCAACTTGTTAGGACCCCAAAATCCCATAGTTGGTAATCGTGATGGCACCTAGTCTCTAAGACTAGGTAAGCCTAACACACATAGAGAATATAGCAGAAACAATAATTAAGATATTATATTAAATTGATAACTATCATAATAAAAACCATAATGGAACAACAGCCTTACAATTCCCAAAAACCGGTAGTACAGAATCATAAGCTCTAAATAAGTACACTAGGAACCCTAAATACAATAATGTTTGACACAAAGATAAATAGTAGTAGAGACAATGGCGGAAGGTGACTCTAAGGCCTTCGAGCGTCAAGCAGGTATACCTTGAAGTCTCTGAAGTGTGTAAATCAGCTCACTAGCTTCCAGCACGAGCAGAAGTACCTGGATCTGCACAAAAATACGCAGAAGCGTAGCATGAATACACCACAATGGTACCTAGTAAGTATCAAGCCTAACATCGGTAGAGTAGTGACGAGGTCATGTCAAGACACCTGCTAGACATAGAAACCTGTGCAGAATATTAATATAATCTAACAACGGGGAAGTAAAAGCAATAAATGAAAATAAAGAAATTCATCAATACAAGGCCAACAATGTCAATAAAAGCAACAAATGACAACAAAGAGTTTACATATGCTAAGGACAAGAAGTAACCAATTTCAATCAAAATACAAGTGGAGTGAGGTAAGGAAACAAAATAATAACCGTTCAAATCAACAATTCTAACATAGAATGCACAACAAGAATTACACCGAGGTACCACACCTCATATTCACATTTCACATGTCACAATCATAGTTTTATTTATATCGCCGAGTGAGCCTTGCATATATTTTTTGAAATATTTTTTCCGAAATAGCTTTATGGCTTTAGCTCCCTTATCTCACCGCGTAACTTCAAGTAATTCCTTTACTAGCAACACGCACACAAATCCTGCTTATCTTGTCGCATGCACATTAGTACCTACCCTTATACCGCCACATAGGCGTCAACATTACAACACAATAATCAACTCGCACCACACGTGCCCATATGCCACAACATTTCCAAAATTAATAATACCCAATGTCACTATAGCACATAGCACATGACTCAACCACATGTGTACAAGAATCTTAATAATAACAAAACAAACGAAAAATAATTCAACAAGGAAAGATATTCCAATAACCAATAATTTCAACCACAGCATGTTATTAACTCTCAACAAATACAACTTCAATAACCCAACAATGAAGGTATTTCCATGAAATGGCAGCTTCAAACTCTAGTGCATGACATAAGCTTAACAATGAAAGAGATAGCATGAAATAGCAACTACAATTAAATGCATGATAATGAAAAGAATAGCATGTAACAAGAACTAGTAACAAATGCATATAAGAGTAACCTAGACAATGGAAACTAGAACATGTAATATAAACTTCAATTAAAGCATGTAAGAATAAACTTGACAACGAAAGATAGAAAAAATAATAACGACTTCAATTAAATGCGTATAAATAACCTAAGAGTCTAAACCGGTCAATTTTTACGTATACCCCCGTGTACACACCTGTCACCACATGTACACGTCTTTCACGTAATTCAAATAGCACAATCAAACACAATCACAAGGGGTAGTTTCCCCATACAAAGTTATGCAAGATACTTACTTCAACTAGGCCAAATCAATATTCAAAAATAGCTTTTTCCTTAGAATCTGCCTCCGCACGGTTCAAATCTAACAAAAAATGACTTAATATCATCAAACAATGCAAGAGAAACCAATTACGATTAATAAAGCTATGATCTTTACAAAATTCTCCAAAAGTCAACCCGGGCTTGCCCGGTCAAAACTCGAGTCCAAGGGTAGATTTCGACTACCCATAACCCCAACAGTCTTATATGTTTTGTTTTAAAATTCGAGTCCAATTCGACTTTCAAATTCCGAAATTTTATTTTTTAAAGCATAGACAAAGCTTTCCAAAATTTCTCTTAGATTCTCATGAATTTGATATTTAAACTCATAAATGATCATGTAATATAGTTGAAAATAGATCAAACACTTACCCAATAGTTGTAGGTGAAAATTCCTCCTCGAAATAGCCTCTTATCGAGTCTAGAGTTCTAAAATGTTAAAATGAGACCAAGTCTCATTTTTTCAGCCCTTATGTTCAGGTGTAGAAGTTGCAATTGCGACCCTGGGTTCGTAATTGCAAACTCATGAAATGCGAAAAAGGACTCACAAATGTGGTGCCTGACAATCTAGAGGAATACCGCAAATGCGACACTGAGTTCGCATTTGCGAAGTTTGTTCCTCTCGCAAATGCGGCAAATTGGTTGAAAATGCGAGCCTACCCAGTCCAGACCTTTATTCGCAATTGCAAGTAAGGCATCACAAATGCGATACTTGCCCCTCTCTTCCTATTTCGCAATTGCGAGGTTGATGCTCGCAATTGCGATAACTGGAGCACCAGCAGACCAGCAACCTAAAAATAAATTCAAACTAATCCGAAACACGTCCAAAACTTACCCGAACCCTCGGGGCCCTACACCAAACATCTACACAAGTCTAAAAATACCATACGAACTCGCTCGTGTGATCAAAATACCATAATAATATCCAAAACCATGAATCAGACACCAAAACGCATAAATTTCAAAAAAAAGTCAAGAATCACTAGAGATGCAACTAAGCGTCTTCTTCATATCAAACCAACTCCGACTGACACCAAATCTTACAAAAAAGTTCCAAATGGAAAAACAGACATGTTCCAAGTCCCAAAACTAAAATTTGACCCTGTTAGCCATAAAGTCAACTTACAGTCAAACTTAAGGAAATTTCTAAACCTCAAATTGCTAACTTTTAGAAAAATAAGTCAATTCAACCTAGGGACTTTCGAATTCAATTTCGGGCATATACTCAAGTCAAAAATCACGATATGAACCTATCAAAGCCACCAAAAAATCGTTCCTGGGTCGTTTTCACAAAAGATAAACCTAGATCACCATTTCCAACTTAAACTTCTAAACCAAGAACCAAAGCGTCCAAATCATTCTTAAACCTCCCCGAAATGAAATTAACCATCCCCGCAAGTCATAAAATCAAAAATACATATACGGAAAGCTTCAAAAGAGAAAACGAGGCTTAATGCACAAAATGATCGATCGTGTCGTTACACTGCCCATACTGCTTCATTTGCAAACACCAGAGTTACTGCCAAATTGTCAGTCCTGTCAAAGATTTCCTTTCTAGCTCTTTCCTTGGCGAGGATATCCACTACTTGGTTTTGCTCTCTAAAGATATGCCCTATTATTGAGCTCCCCAGCTGCTCTATCATTGACCTGCAGTAAGAAATAATTGAATTGTAAGGTAGGTTACCATGCTTTAGCATTCTTATTACTTCTTCATAACCAATGGCTATCTCAAGAGGTATCAAGTTTTGTTCCAGAGCAATTTTAAGGCCCTGCCAAAGGGCTTGAAGCTCTGCCATGATACTGGTGGTATGTGGTAGCCCCTTCATGTATCCTAACACCTAAGTTTCCCCTATTGTTTCTGAATACCCCCACCAACCCCCCAACCCCCTTGGCCAGTGGTTGTACATACAGCCCCATCAGTATTTAGTTTGTAAAAACCAACAGTTGGGGGCTTCCACTTAAGATAAAGGGCGGTTCTGTTTTGGGTGGCTGTATGATGAATTGTCACATGGTAGTACTCGACTGCCCTAGCAATAGTTTGATCAACATGGATGCTTTTCTTTTTTATCAAACACATTTTTGTTTCTAGTTAACCAGATGCTCCAGAAGCAGAAAGAAAGTAAGAACTTCCAACCAATGAAATCATTAAAGGGCATAGTTTTAAGCATATTCCATGTGTAATCCAGTTATGCATTGAAAAAGATAGGAAAGGGGAGCATGCTTGATTAGTGCATTCTTGTGACAGTTTCAACCAGAAGTGTTTTTCATTCATGCACTCAAAGAAAGTGTGGTTGATGTCTTCCACATCAGCACCACAGTAGGAGCTGTTGGGGTTGACCCTCAATCCAATGTGGTGTAGGTATTTCCCTATAGGCAATCTATTCTACTGCATGAGCCAAGTAAAACATCTAATCTTATTTGGGGCCTTTCGCTTCCAAATCCAACTAAAATGGTGTTCTTGGGTAGTATTATGCTCCAGGTTGAAATCAATGAATGAGTAGGTAGACTTAGCACTAAATAGACAATTGTTGGTGAGGTTCTAGATTAGTTTATCTTCAGCATTGGTGATATAGGGAATGAAAGTGCATTGGATGATGGTGGTGATGTCTTGAGCGATGGAGTAGTGAATGGTACTTAGATCTCAATTCCCATTACAGTACATGGTATTGATTTTCATGGCCAAATCAGTCTCTTGCCATGGACCTTTAAGGATAAATTGGAGTGGTTGCATGTTTGGTATCCAAGTGTTAGGAAATTTACTTTGTCCCCTTTGTGGACAATCCACCTAGATGCCTTAGTTCATACCTGCCAGCCTTCTTGAACACACTACCAAGTCCTAGTTTTTGCCTTAGCCCTGGTCAGTCTCCCATTACAGTGCTTCCCCATGAGGACTCTAGGCCAAATAAAGCCTGTGTTGTGATACAGTCTCCAAGCTAGGCTGGTGTGGCTAGTCTTATTTTTCATATGGGTTTGTTGCAAACCAAGCCCCCTATTCTTTGTCTTGGTCACTGTGTCCTAATTAACCATGTACAGTTTTCTT
Organism: Nicotiana obtusifolia; assembly: GCA_002018475.1. Lineage (NCBI taxonomy): Eukaryota > Viridiplantae > Streptophyta > Magnoliopsida > Solanales > Solanaceae > Nicotiana > Nicotiana obtusifolia. Next base: position 9,588 of record MCJB01032501.1, on the reverse strand, counting down.
TTTTTTATTGAGGTGGTGCCCCAGATAAAATTCCGTTGGATCCTGTCAACTTGGCTGGTTATGTGGGTTGGCAGTTTAATATATTGCATTACATGGCTGGGGATACTACTCAGGCTGGACTTTGCCAGTGTTGTACGACCAGCAATGTTTAAGAACTTTATTTTTTAGCCTGCAAGCTTTGTGTTCAGGTTGTCAATTATGATTTAAAAATCACTATTGATAGGCCTTTTATGGAAGATAGGGAAACCCACGTATTTTCCAAAAATAGTGTCATTCTTAATACCTAGGAGGGAGCTACAATGGTTAGCCCAATAATCTTTACAGTTAGCAGAAAAAATAACTTTGAATTTAGGAAGTTGACCTTCTGCCCTGAAGCATCGTTGAATTCCTCCCCGGAAGCTAAGATTGTTCCACAATATTTTCTATTGGCTTTTGCAAAAAGTGTCAGATCATCAGCAAAGAACAAGTATGAAATTCTAGGGCGTCCCCTACTGATACTGATAGGGAACCATTCCTTCCTTAAAAAAGTATTCTCAATGCTCCTAGAGAGTCTCTCCATGCAAATTATGAATAAGTATAGAGATATGGGGCTCCCTTGCCTAATACCCCTGCTCGGTTTGAAGTAGCTGGTCTGATTCCCATTTACCAGAATAGATAGGGAGCTAGAAAATAGGCAAGATAAGATCAGGGTAATCAGTCTAGTGGAGAAGTTAAAGAAGTGGAGGGAGTCTCTAATGAAGGACCACTCAAGTCTATCAATGGATTTTCCTAAGTCAACTTTAAGATCATATTGACATTCTTCCCTCTCTTTTTCTGAAAATGGGTGATATATTCTTGGACGACAATAGCATTGTTAACAACTCTTCTATTAGAGACAAAACTAGACTGGGTAGGTCCAATAATATTGTGAAGGAATGGCTTGATTCTATTCACAATGATCTTTGTGACCAGTTTGTACATGGTATTGCACATCCCAATAGGGCTGAAGTTCCTCAACATAGTTGCATTAGGGCATTTTGGAATCAGACAGAGGTATATTTTATTCATTTCAAGGGGCATAGTGCTAGTGGAGAAGACCTTTTAGGCATAAGCTGTTTACCTTATTAGAAAGGATACACTAGTATTTTTGGTAGAAGAATGGATGAAGGCTATCAGGCCCTAGTGCTTTCAGTGGTTTAAAAGACTTGATGGCACATATGATCTCAGATAACTTAAGGGGAGAGTCTAAAGTTGCTTGGTCACTGCTTGATAAGACTAGTGATCTATTAGTATTGTGCGAAATATGCCTAGAGGAAGATTGATGGTCAGTGCTGAAGATATTAGTGAAGTATCTCAGGATGGTATCCTTAATGTGATGTGGTTCCTGAATTTGGCTGCCCTCTTCATCTTTCAAGCGTAGGATCTTATTCCTCCTCCTTCTGTTAAGGGTGGTAGTATGGAAAAACTTAGTGTTGGAATCAACCTCACACAGCCAATTGATTCTAGATTTCAGCTTCAAGAAATCCTCTTCATTATTTGGAATTGTAGAGAACTCATTTGGAGGTTGTCTTCTAATTCATGCAGGAATCTATTGAAAGGGTAGGTATTAGACTTTTGAATGCCAGTTAGTTTAGCAAGAATGTGTCTTTTCCTATGAAAAATGTTACCGAACACTTTCCAATTAGCTACTCTATTCTTAAATGCACTAGTTGCTCTCACAAGGTCATTAGTAGGTGGGAAACTCTCTTGAACAATGGAGGAGAACTCAAGTTGGTTGCACCACATATATTCAAACCTAAAGAGCTTACTGTGCCCATATTGGTGGTGTCTAATTATGTTAAGGAGGAGTGACAATGGTCAAAATGTGTTCTAGGGAGATAAGTAATACTGGATTCGGAAAACATTTCAATCGAATCATCTATTGGAAAACATCTATCTAGCCTTTCAAGAATTATATCTTGTCTTCTAGTATATGTTTTATTGGTCCATGCGTATTTTGACCCCTTAAAACCTAAGTCCACAAGCCTACATTGGTTTGAACAGTTCCAGAACTTGTTACTTCTACTGTTATTCATGCTATTTCATCCAAATTTATCCCTTGCTTTCAGTATTTCATTAAAACCACCCCCAACAAGCCAATTACCTTTATAAACGGATGCTAGGTCCCCTAAATAGTCCCAAAGCCTATTACTATTATTTAAACAATTGCTAGCATATATAGCAGAGAAAATCCACTTAGAAGTGTATGGGATTACCTTAACCATGACATGAACTCCCTGTGGCGTAGTGGAGACCTCCTCAAGCTTAACAAGGTTATCTTTCCACATGATCACAATGCCCCCAGATTGCCCAATAGTAGGAGTTTGGAATTGAGCATCAAATTGTAGCTCAACAGTGAGGTGCTTATGGTCAGCCATCATTGTCTCTAGCAAGACCAGCATTGCAGGGTTGTGTAGCTTGACCATAGAGGCATAGTGCCTATGTAACTCAGCACTATTGGCTCCCCTTGCATTCCATATTACGAAATTCATCAACATGGGTTCCGAGATGGGGCCTTCCTCTTGATTCCCTTCCCCTTGGCCACATGGTTTGGTTCACTGGGTCACTAGTGAGTCTGGAAATACTGCTAAGTTCCCTGAGCTTGGAGATGAGGGAACTCTGAGATCTAGTTTGCAGCTTAGGAGTTTTCTGGGGCATAGAGCAATAAGCATTTCTCCATGCTGCTAGTTGAACTCGATCTTTAGAGGCTCCTGCATGAGGAAGGCTTTTGTCTTTGGGAATTCTAGATTTGCCAGTATGTTCTCCAGGTCCACATTGGATTCTCACAGGTAATCTAGTGTTTGGTTGGACCCCATGTTCAGTTGTTTTAGCGCCGACAAAGGGTTTGATGGTGGTGGTGGCATGTGCTCCGCTGATAGGGGTTGTTGGGTGCCCAGGTACCAGGCCTGCAGTAACGTGGACATCCACAGTTGGTGGTCAAAGTTGGCTAGTCCTTGATTTAGCAGATGAGTCACTAGAAGAGCTACATATCTCGGGTTTTGGATGTGGATCGCTATTGGGACTGTCCCAATCATCATTTGAAGTGTTTGGGAATGTCCCTATAGCACCATCTCTAGCCACGATTTTGGTGTGTGTTCTGTTGGCAGCGATATGGAGGAGATCGTAACTGGTGGTGTGTCTTGGTGTTGGGTGTGAGGGTTTTGGTTCTCCATTGTTGATTTTTTTCCTACAGAATCCGCCAAGTTTATTTGGAGGGGTCACAGAACTCGAAGCCTTATGGCTATAAACCATTTCTTCGCCGTTGGGTTTCGTGTAAAAGGATTTGTGATCAATGCTCGATCTTGAAGGATTGACAATCAATGTCACTTCATTGATCAGAGAGGGAAAGTAATTTGGAGTAGGTACTCGATTACCTCTACAGGGAGAGACGCAACCGAGGAGTTTGTAGAGTGGGTTGTGTATGGTAATGGTGTATGGTTGGTTTGGTGCACCTTGGGAGGGTGGTGGCCCACTTTAGATTGGACTTGGTCTGTTAGAGCATCTAATTCCAAAAATGAGAAGTTCTCATTTTTTTTGAGTGTGGACTAGATTTGTGGGGGAGTGGGGGGACAATGTCTTTTTGGGGTGGGATCCTTTCGTTCCCCGTTATTGTACTTGACATCTATTTTGGGCTTTGGGGGCTAACTTTTTTTTTTTTCAAATTGGCATCTTTTGATATTGGGTCAGAATGTGGGAGACTCGTACCTGTAATGTTGGCATGTGGAGGGGCATTTGTTTTTCCATAGCCCGTGTTTTGGGTTGGGCCTCCAATGTGGTGGCCCATTTATGGGTCCATTTCTTGTTAGTTTCCCACTGACCGCCCATGAGGGCCCAAATTGCTTTCCGGGTCCTTTCCTTTAGATAGGTTGGGAGGGATCCCCATTGTGGTGTTTGGTTTTGGATCAAGGAACTTACTTGTGATGACCAGATAGGTCATCTAGAGTTTTAAACCTTAATTCTGTATTTCGAAGCCTCTAATAGCTTCCTTAAGCCTCTTCGATTTACGTGTACGGTCCGGGTGTTTTTCCGAAAGACTTTTATGTTAAAAATTGATAAAAAATAATGATGAAAATTGGCCTTAAAAATCTATTTGAGTTGACTTCGGTCAACATTTTGAGAAAACGGACCCGGATTTGTATTTTGACGGTCCCGGTGGGTCCGTATCGTGATTTGGACCTGGGCGTATGCCCGGAATCAAATTCGGAGGTCCCTAACTCGAGTTATCGCTTTTTGCCAAAAATTAAAAGTTTAAAGGTTTAATGACTTTAAGGATTTGACTAATGTTTGAATTTGTTGATACCGGATTCGTATTTTGGTTCCGGAACCAGGTATAGGTACATTACTGTATTTATAACTTGTCTGCAAAATCTAGTGAGAAACGGAGTTGGTTTAACGTAATTCGGACGTCCGGTTGTTAAAATAGAAATTCTAAAATTTCATTAAAGACATCATTTGATTTGGTATCCAATTCATAATTCTATGTGTTATTTTGGTGTTTTGATCACGTGAGCAAGTTCGTATCAAGTTTTTGGACTTGTGTGCATATTTGGTTTGTATCCCTGAGGCTCGGGTGAGTTTCAGATAGCCTACGGACCTTTTGAACTTAGAAAGTTTGCTGGTTTTTAACTTCTGCTAGTTTATGGTGTTTCCTTCTTCGTGGTCGCGAATATACTCCCGCGATCGTGAAGGGTAAAATAGGCTGGGGGAGATTTTATTCTACGTGAACGCGAAACCTTGGTCGTGAACGCGGAGCATCCGGGGGCCTGCTCTTCGCGAACGCGGCCAGTCAATCGTGAACACGTAGTGAAATAGAGGTAGGGGCTGGGAGTTAACTGTTGCTCTATGCGAATGTGATACAAGGATCGCGAACAAGGAGGCTAGGGGTAAGCCTACGCGAACGCGTAGATCAACTCGCGATTGGGTAAGCCATTGAGGCTTTGCTCTTTGCGAACGTGTTAGGCTTCACGCGAACACAATACACGCCTGACGCCAGTGATTAAAACAGTCCCAAAAATGGGATTTTGTTTATTCTTCAAATTTTCAAAGCTAGAAAACCCTAAAGGCGATTCTCCCAAGAACTTTTCTTCCCCAATTTGATTGTAATTGATTCTAACCTACTTTCTTTCAATTTTTTCATTACTTTTCATAAGAATTCAACCTAAAATTTAGTATTTTCATGGTGGAAATTGGGGGGTTGGGAAGAATTAGGGATTTTTGTAAAATTGGAATTTAGACCTCAAATTGAGGTCACATTTCGGAACAAAATACATAATCCGACTCGGGGGTGAATGGGTAATCGGGTTTTGGTCCGAATTATGGATTTGGACCAAGCGGGGCCTGATGTTGACTTTTGTTGACTTGTTTCCAATAATGACCTAAACTGAATAATTTTTATTCGTGGGTAGTTCCTAAGGCTTATTTTGAATCGTTTGGTTGATAATTTGCTAGATTTGGTTGGTTCCGAGGCTTGTTCGAAAGGCAAAGTCGTGGTTGAGCTTTGAGTTGGTCTTTGGAGCGAGGTAAGTGTCGTGGTTAACCTTGACTTATGGGATTAGTACTTGTTTGCCTATTTGCTACTTGTTTAAATGTTGGATACAACGTATATGTGAGGTGACGAGTACTTATGCGTTGTTATTGGGTTAAAGCATGATGATCCTGATATCCATGCTTAGACTAGTTAATTGATAAATTAATTATTCTTTTCGTACTTATGATGTATCTGTGACAATTGAGTATTATTTCTGAAGTTGAGATTGGTATTGTGGAACTATTGTTGACAGAAGACTTGATATTGCTTATTCCATCTCCCTATTGTTATATGTTCGTTATTACATGGTAAGGGAGAGTGTTAAAGCACGAAGGGTGATGCAGTGTTGTATCTATTGATTCATGATGAAACAGAGAGTAAAAGCACAAAGGGTGATGTCGTGTCGTATTTATCATTTTATAGTGAAATTGAGAGTAAAAGCACGAAGGGTGATGCCGTCCCGTTATACTATTTCATAGTGAGGCTGAAAGTAAAAGCATGAAGGGTGATGTTGTGCAGTTTTATTCATTATGCTTGTTCATTTTGTTGATTGAAGGTTAATTGACTGATTTTTGTTATTATTCCTTGTTGTAGTTACCGTATCTTATACCCCTTTCGCATGTCCCCTCCCAACTGCACTTGCTAATTTTTTATTTATTGTTATTTTGTATGTATATTTCCGTCTGTACAGGTTTAATTATGTGGGTGTCCTATCATAGCCTCATCACTACCTCGTCGAGGTTAGGCTCGACACTTCTGAAGTACATTGGGTCGGTTGTACTCATACTATAGTCTGCACTTCTTGTGTAGATTTTGATACTGGTCCCAGCTATCCGTGAGGCATATCAGCTCGGATAGGCATTTGGAGACTCGAGGTAGATCTGCTGGCGTCCGCAGACCTTGAAGTCCCTTTCCACTTCCCATATTTACTGTTCTTTTCATTCGAGACAGTTGTATTTATTGCAAACCCTATTTGTAGAGATTTTAGAAGCTCGTGAACTTGTGACTCCAGATCCGGGTTGTACTTAGATATTATTGATTTTATGTCATTTTGTACTCCTTTTTTTTTAATTGGCTTAATTGGCTTTACTTATTTGAATTGATTAAAAATTGTCTTAAAGATCCTATAACGTTGTCTTGCCTAGCAAGTGAAATGTTAGGCGCCATCACAGCCCCGAAGGTGGAAATTCCGGGTCATGACATTACCTGAGGAGACATTAAACCTTTTTACCTGAATTTGGTTTCTTTTTGCCAATTTCCTCCACTAATGTCTCTGTGTTCGTTCTCCTTTGTATTGATTGAATTTGTTCTTCGAAAAGGATACTGTTCGCCATTGAGATTTTGCATCCTGTATATTAGGCTAGCTAGTGGAGATGTTGCTGGGTTCTGTCTGATCTTTAGGTGGTTTGGGTTTGGGTAGAAATTCACGGCCCTTAAAGCATGACCAATTTGCCCATATCCCTTGCATAGGATCCCTTCCCCCTCATATAAGATTGGTTGGTTGTGTGTGCCAATTGTGACAGCAATTGTGACCGAAATTTCAATTGGTACTTGAACACAAATCCTAGCATACCGCCCCAGTAGTGTAGATGAGGCACAAGTGTCAATTTTTAGTAGTTTGCCTATCTCGTTGCCCACTTGTTCTAAAATTGATTTGTTATAAAATTTTGTTGGCAGTTCTGGTAGCCTGATCCATATTGCTGTTATGGATAGTTTTGATTCTGATTAGACGAAGTTAGGTTCCCACTGACGGACAGATAGGAAGTGCCCAACTACGAATCATGGGCCCTCAGTCAAGATTTTGTTCATGTTGTCCTCCGGGCTGTATTTGACAATGAAAAAATTCCATCCCAAATCAATTAGTGTGAGTGATTTGATTGGCTTCCATAGGTGTGTGAGCTTTGCTCGCAGTAACTGGTGGGAAATTTTTTTTCCCAAACAGCTTTTCAATTAGAGAGTGTTTTCATGGTTGATATAGTCGAATTTTGTCCTCACTAGACAAAGGAATTGAAATGTTTCCCGCATTTATTCGAATTGGGGGCTAGGTGACAAAGGGTAGTTTAACCCATAAGAGGTGGAGAAACTCAAAAAAAAAATTCCGGTAAGATTTCCTTAATGGAATTTTCTGAGGGAGGTCTTTATCCATTTCAGTTTGAGGGGCTCTGGTAGGAATATCGGTGGATTCCGGTGGAATTTTGGGGTTGGGTCACTGCCGGGAATGAAGATGTGGTCATCTTGAGTAATTGTTTGGTTAGTATGAAAAGTAGAGGAAAGATAGTCTTTCTCTCTCTATAAAGTCCCAAATAAGGCTGGCAGACTGTCCGGTCCGGTCACGGACCGGATTTTTTTTTCCGGTCCGGTACAATTACTGGGCCAAAACCGGACCTAACCGGTCGTATCCGCTCCGGCCTTATCGGCTAAAATCCATCCGACCGGCTCGTGACCGGTACCGGTGGCCGGTCTACCGGTTTTATCCGGTCCGGTCCGGCCGGTCACCCGGTTTTATTCTTTTTTTTATTTTTTTAATAATTACCATTAGACTCATTTATTTAACTTTATAAATAATTGAAAAATATGTTTCAAAGTTGAATTTTAGAATTAAAAAGTTACTATATAATATTCTTACAAAGTTTCAATTAGTTTCAAAATTTATAATTAGATTCAAATTTCAAACCTTGAAATATATTCAAAGTTAGTAAAATTATAATATGTAAAGGTCTAGTAGAAGGAAATTATAAGTTTTTGAAAATATAACAACTAAATATTACTAACTTTGAATATATATTTGAAATGAAAAGTATGTTTCAAAGTTAAAACTTAGAATTAAAGAAGTTACAATAATATTCTTACAAAGTTTCAATTAGTTTCAAAATTTATAATTAGATTCAAATTTCAAAGTTAAATGTTAAAACTTAGAATTAAAGAAGTTACAATAATATTCTTACAAAGTTTCAATTAGTTTCAAAATTTATAATTAGATTCAAATATCAAACCTTGAAATATATTCAAAGTTAGTAAAATTATAATATGTAAAGGTCTAGTAGAAGGAAATTATAAGTTTTTGAAAATATAACAACTAAATATTACTAACTTTGAATATATATTTGAAATGTAAAGTATGTTTCAAAGTTAAAACTTAGAATTAAAGAAGTTACAATAATATTCTTACAAAGTTTCAATTAGTTTCAAAATTTATAATTAGATTCAAATATCAAACCTTGAAATATATACAAAGTTAGTAAAATCATAAATTTTGTAGTAGAAGGAAATTATAAGTTTTTGAAAATATAACAACTAAATATTACTAACTTTGAATATATATTTGAAATGAAAAGTATGTTTCAAAGTTAAAACTTAGAATTAAAGAAGTTACAATAATATTCTTACAAAGTTTCAATTAGTTTCAAAATTTATAATTAGATTCAAACCTTGAAATATATACAAAGTTAGTAAAATTATAAATTTTGTAGTAGAAGGAAACAAGAGTTGTGATCTGAACTTGGAGCAATTTTATTAATATGTATTTTGATGTATAAAATTACATTCTTTTAAACATGCTCGCTAGTTCTTTTAATATAGCTGTAGACTTTTCCTTAGGAACAGGTTGTTGTTGTTCCGGTTCGTCGTCGTCTTCTTCTTGATCTTCTTAATCTTCCGTCTCATTGGTTTGATTCCCTTCTTCGCTTGTTCCGTCGCTCAAAATTTGATCCATGTATGCTCTATCTTTTTTCTGTGAAAGCTCCGGTATTCCAAAGTTTCTTCGCTACTCTGATCCAATCTCTGAATAGAACTCCTGTCTCCATTGCTTCTTCTCTCAATGAATGTCTATGATCTCCAATCTGAAATCTTCCCTGGCTGAAAGCGCTCTCCGACACAACTGATGACGCTTGAATTGTCAAGATATCGCGGGCCATTTTTGAAAGTATTGGAAATTGTGCTTCTTGACCCTTCCAGTAATCCAATAGATCGTGAGTTCCAACACTTGTAAGTTTCTTCGGATACTGGATCAAGTAGACTTGGAACTCGCTGTATTCCTCCCCGTA
>MCJB01032490.1:34938-100613 GCA_002018475.1 Nicotiana obtusifolia | reverse complement strand
CCATTGATCTTCAGGGAGAACAACAGGATTTATGAGTGAGGATGCAGCTCCGGTGTCAATGAAAGCAATAACTCGAGCTGGTTTATCCCATTTGGATGTGTAGACCTTGAGTTCTACTTAAGGAACGATTGTGAGAGCATTGATCTCCTCTCGGGCCTCGATCACTGGTTTTGAGATTTGGTACTGATCATTGCCTTGATCTTCATAGATGTCGAGAGAGAATATAGTTTCTTCATTGGGTTCATCATCCATAGAGAATATGGATTCAAGGTCCTCCTCTTTTGCAAGATGTATGCCAGTGTAATCTTCAATTTCTTCAAGGAGTTTGACAGATCTTCTTGACTGAGGACAATTTTTTGCGAAATGTCCAATCTTATGGAAAATAAAGCATCTGTCTTTTTTTGTGAAAATTTCCTGGCCTTCTGCGTCTGAAATACTTTGTGCGTCTCTTGGATCTTGATCTTCCATCCGGAATTCTTGGCCATTTGAACCTCCTGAATTCTGGTATCCGGGTTGATACACAGAAGATTGAGGCAGTGAAGACTTGGCCTAGACCCACGACACCGACAGAGGTTCATAGCTTCCTTGGTTTGGCAGGTTATTACAGGAGATTTATACATGGATTTTCTTCTCTTTTAGCACCATTGACAAAGTTGACTCAGAAGGAAACTAAGTTTTAGTGGACTGATGCTTATGAGCGGAGTTTCCAGGCATTGAAGGACAGATTGACTTCAGCATCGGTTTTGAGACTCCCGGAGGGGACCGATGGTTATGCTATCTATTGTGACACTTTAGGCGTTGGATTGGGTTGTGCATTGATGCAGCATGGTAAGGTTGTCACTTATGCTTCTAGAGGACTAAGAAAACATGAGAAGAATTATACGACCCACAATTTAGAGTTAGTCGCAGTAATTCATGCACTAAAGATGTGGAGGCACTATTTGTATGGCATTCATGTTGATATCTATAGGGATCATAAGAGCCTTCAGTATATCTTCAAGAAAAAGGAATTTGAATTTACGTCAGAGGCGATGGTTGGAGCTACTAAAAGACTATGATGTTGATATTTTATACCATCTATGGAAGGCAAATGTAGTAGCCGACGTCCTCAGTCATAGATCTATGGGTATCCTATCATATTTACAGCCATAGAAGAGTGAGATGGCCCATGATATTTATCAACTAGCTAGTCTTGGAGTTCGATTAATGGATTCAGCTGATACCGGAGTTACTATTCAGGACACAACAACATCCTCTTTAGTAACTGAAGTGAAAGAATGCTAGTATGAGGATCATGTGCTAGCACATTATAGAGCTACAACCCCTTAAAAGGAGAAGACACTAGTTGAGATTACAGGAGATGAAGTCCTCAGATATCGAGGTGGATTATGTGTTCCTAATGTGGAAAGGCTGCACCGGCAGGTTATTGGAGAAACTAACTATTCTCATTATTCTGTTCAACCAGGAGTGACGAAGATGCATCATGATATAAGGGAAATATACTAGTGGGACGAAATGAAGAAGGATATAGCAGAGTTTCTTGCTCAGTGCCCTAATTGTCAGCAGGTTAAGATTGAGCATCATGAAACCCGGTGGATTGTTGCAGGCTATAGAGATTCCGGCTCGGAAATGGGAAGTAGTTAATATGGATTTCATCATAGGCTTACCTCGTACCCAGCGTAAGTTCGATTCTGTATGGGTGATTGTTGATAGACTTACGAAATGAGCTCATTTTATACCTGTCAAGACTAGGTATTCAACAAAGGATTATGCAAGGCTTTACATTAAGAGGATAGTACGATTTCATGGTGTCCCTATATCTATTATCTCAGATAGAGGTGCTCAGTTTTCAACGAATTTCTGGAGGTCCCTCCAAAAATGATTGGGAACTCAAGTCTTAGTACAACATTTCATCCCCAGACAGACGGTCAGGTCGAGCAAACTATTTAGATACTTGAGGATATTCTACGGGCTTGTGTGATAGACTTTAGGGGTAGCTGGGATGATCATCTTCAATTTATGGAGTTCACATCTAATAATATCTATCGTTCAAGCATTCAGATGGCTCCATACGAAGCTCTTCACGGAAGAAAGTGTAGGTCACCTATAAGATGGTTCAATGTTGGGGAAACTAAGTTAGTAGGACCAGAGTTGGTACCACAGGCAGTTGAGAAGATTAAGCTTATATAGGAAATGCTATTAGCAGCTCAGAGTCGTCAGAAGTCCTATGCCGATAATCGACAACGAGACTTAGAGTTTCAAGTAGACAACTGGGTATTCCTAAAGGTATAACCGATGAAAGACATTATGAGATTCGGTAAGAAAGGAAAGCTTAGACCTCAGTACATCGGATCTTATAAGATCATAAGCAAAGTAGGCCAGGTAGCATATGAGTTAGAGCTGCCTTCCAACTTGGGGTCTGTATATTCAGTCTTTCGTGTGTCTATGCTCCATAAGTGTATCAGAGATCCTTCTAGATTCGTTCCAGTTGACAATGTTTAGGTCATAGAGTAGCTATCATATGAGGAAGCTCCCATTGCTATACTAGATAGACAAGTTCGGAGATTAAGAACTAAGGACGTAGCTTCCGTTAAATTACTTTGGAGAAACAAGAATGTGGAGGGGGAAGCTGAAGAAGACATGAAGTCTAGGTATCCTCACTTATTTCCGCTTCCGGAGGAGGATCAGACTGAGATATCATAGCCTTTAGGTGCATATATGATATTGGATTCTTATGTTAGTTATTGTCATTGGTCGTGTGAGGCCATTGATGTTATTGATGATTATATCCCCGTGTGGCTTTGTGTTGTTGGGTTTGCTGCGTGAATGGTTGTAGTAGTACCATTACAGAGGAGACTCTGCCAAAATTTCTATAGATCTCTAGGAGTTTAACATTTAAGGACGAATATTTCTTGGGGGGGGGGGGATATTATTACACCTTGTGCATCCCAAGGTGACGTATAATGAATATGACACTTTTTATTCATGATTTAAATGAGTTTAAAGTCATAATATGACTATATGTGGTGTTTGGATATAAAATATAAGGTTTGGGAAAAATCGGATTTAAGTTGCTGAAAAACCGACTAAGATTTTCCTTGTAATGAATCTTTTTGAGAATTAAATTTCGTTTGTCGTATGAGGTCTTTTTTGGAGATAGTATATACGAAATTGAAATTCTTGGAATATAGTTTCCAACACTCTTAACCGTTCATTCAAACAACGTCCGGATAAAAAGATATAAGCCTATGAAGAAGGGCAAATGCTAGGGTGCCAAGCTAGCACCTTTGACTTTTCAAAAGTGGATATATATATATGCCTTAAGTCTTCTTTTCATCATTTTTCCATAGACCACAAACAGAGAATACTCATAAACTTATTCCTAAGCTTTCTACAAGGGTATAAAAAAAGATTAACATCCCGGGTACGAAATCAAGAGGCGATAACATTAGAATGATCCCTACGACGCAAGTATTATTATACCGCCTCTCTTTTTCTTTCTAGTTTGATTTTTGGAAGGTAATTCATAAAGAAAACACCTACATGCTTTATTTATGCTTTTTAAACATCAAAGAAGGTTGATAAATTCATTTCCTAATAGTTAGAACTTACGGGAAGATGATCAGAAGGCGTGAGTTCGATTTATTCCACTTGTAGTGGACTGTTTTGTAGTCCACTCGTGTTGGCTGCTTTTGCTGCTTATTTATGGAGTTTGGAAGGATAAAGGGTGTGGAGAAACTCCACATGTGGTAGGGTAGTGGACTGGTCGCTCGTTGTTGTAATTTCAGGCTAATTGATAACTTGTTGATTAGGTGTGTTATGGTATATTTGGATTTTTAGTTGTATTAAAGGTCCCAAATTGTAGTTAGGTTGTTTTTGAGTTGGTTATTGAATTGTGTTGTTGTCTCGCCTATATTAGGCTTGAGGAAGCAGTAAAATCAGGGATTTCCCGTTTTGTTACAGATAAGTTACTTTCATCATATAAATGAGAGAGTCATTCGTAGCTTGACAATAACTTCACTGTCGTTGTTGTAGATTAAGGTGTAGTGAGCTGAGTTTAGCATTGTTATTAGACAGATTTCTACAAAATATGTTAAGGCTATCCTTATTTTCCTTTTGTCATGATCCGTATGATACAATGAAACGAGCAAACACGCAACTTTCCCAAATGACTCTATTCTTAGAAGTACTAGGGATACCTTTATTCTTGATTCCCCATATGTCCTATTATTATATTTCATGTTCATGGGTCTCAGAAAATATGTAAGTTGATAAAGTTTATTTCGTGATATTAACCGAAGGCATATTAATCTTATGACATTCCGCGAGATTTTATTGACTTACTTCTTATGCATTGCATTCATTTATACATGTACATTGACACATGACCAGATGGTGTTATATACGCGTATCTTATATCTATATAGGGTATGGGGAAAGGTTACAACATTATATACGCACCACCACCTGATCAGTTGGTATACGTTGATGATTTTGCCCATTCAGGCCGAGATGATATGATGGGATGCCCTCAGAGGCTTGATGATGTTATATACGCATATACCTATGCATGATATGACATTTATAAGCATATACATGACATTATAAATGTTTTATTATTCACAAAGCTATTCAGACATACTGGTTGAGTCCTGTACTCCATGTCTCTTTCATGTCTTCTATGTACTAACTTTTATGCCTTACATACTCGGTAAATTATTCGTACTGACTCCCCTCTTGCCTGGGAGCCCGCATTTGATGCCTGCAAATGTAGGTAGACAGGCTGACGGTCCCCCTTCTTAGGATCCTTGCTCAGCGGAGTTGGAGTGCTCCATTTGATCCACAGCTTCTATTGGGTTTGGTACGATATTTTTGTATACATATATGGGTATGACGAGGCCTAGTCCCATCCTTTATATGCTTGTCACTCAATTAGAGGTCTGTAGACAGTCATGTATTGTTGGATAGTATATGGCCTTGTCGACTTCTATTTTGATATATAATTGTCCATAGAAGCCTTCTCTGCTTTCCCTAACGTGTGTGTGTGTGTGTGTATGTATATATACATATATATATATATATATATATATATATATATGTATGTCTTTTGGGCGTGTTGTATGTTATTCACATGATTCAGCAGTTTATTGACAGATGTTATGCATGACCTACCCCTATTTCATGTTGATATCTTAGACATATGCTTAGGGGTGTTCGACAGTTAGGACTCGGGCACTCGTCATGGCCCATCGGTTTGGATCGTGACACAAATGTTATTTTTGTCGGTAGTAGGGATGGTCCGGTACTATTCGATTCAAGGTCTACTTATTCATATGTATCATCTCTATTTACTCCTTATCTAGGTGTCTCTCGTGAGTCCATGGGTGTTCCTGTATATGTGTCCATGCCAGTGGGTGATTCTGTTGTTGTGGATCGAGTTTACCGGTCCTGTATAGTGATCAGATCTTCTATTGCTTGATATGATCGCCTTTGAGGTCATACTGGGCATGGACTGGTTATTTCCGTACCATGCCATTCTTGATTGCCATGCCAAGACTGTTACCTTGGCGATGCTAGAGTTTCCTAGATTGGAGTGTAGGGACTCATCTATCAGTATATCTAGTCTGGTTCTCTTTCTTAATGGCTCGACAAATGGTTGAAAAGGTTGTTTGGCCTATTTGGCTTATGTTCGGAATACTACTATGGAGACTCCTACGATTGATTCAGTGCACGTGGTGCGGGAGTTCTCTGATGTATTTGTTTTTAATCTACCAGGCGTGCAACCAAATCGTGATATTGATTTCAACATTGATTTGGCGCCAGGAACCTAGCCTATCTCTATTTCACCTTATCCTATAGTTTCAAAGGAGTTGAAGGAACATCTTGAGGATTTGCTCGAGAATGAGTTCATCAGGCCGAGTGTGTCGCCTTGGGGTGCAACGGTATTGTTTGTAAAGAAGAAGGAAGAGAGTATGCAGATGTGCATTGATTATCGATAGCTAAACAAAGCCACAATCAAGAATAAGTACCCTTTGCCGCGCATTGATGATTTTTTTGATCAGGTGCAGGGTGCTAGGGTGTTCTCTAAGATCGACTTGAGGTATGGGTATCATCAGATGAGGATTCTTGCTTTCGATGCTCCGAATACAGCTTTCTGGACTAGATATGGGCATTATGAGTTCCTAGTGATGTCCTTCAACTTGACTAATGCTCTGACAGCGTTTGTGGATTTGATCAATCGGGTGTTCAAGCCATATCTTGAGTCATTTTTCATTGTCTTCATTGATGACATATTGATCTACTCACGTAGTATGGCGGAGCACGAGCAACATTTGAGGATAGTGATTCAGACCATGCGGGAACAAAAGTTATATGCTAAGTTCTCCAAGTGCGAGTTTTGGTTAGATTCTGTGGCTTTCTTGGGGCATGTTGTACCAGGTGAGGGTATTAAGGTGGATTTCAGAAATATTGAGGTAGTTCAGAGTTGGCCTCGTCCTACCACATCGACTGAGATCAGGAGTTTCTTGGGGCTAGCGGGTTATTATCGTCGCCTTTGTGGATGACTTCTTGTCTATTCCAGCTCCTTTGCGTAGATTGACCTAGAACGGTGCTCAACTTAGATGGTCCGATGATTGCGAGGCGAGCTTTCAGAAGCTCAAAACTGCATTGACTATAACACCCATGTTGGTTTTGCCCTCCGGTTTGGGGAGGTACATTGTGTATTGCGACGCTTCAAATGTTGGTTTGGGTTGTGTATTGATGCAAGAGGGGAAAGTTATTGCATATGATTCACGTCAGTAGAAGCCCCACGAGAATAATTACCCTATGCATGATTCCGAGTTGGCTATTATAGTTCATGCTCTCAAGATCTGGAGGCATTACCTTTAAGGGATGTCGTGCGAGGTCTACACCGATCACTACAGTTTGTAGCATTTATTTAACGAGAGGGATCTTAACCTGAGGCAGCACAGGTGGGTTGTGTTACTAAAGGATTATGATATTGCTATCCTCTATCATCCGAGCAAGCCGAATATGGCTGCAGATGTCTTGAGCAGAAAGGCCGAGAGTATGGGTAGTTTGGAATTCTTTCAGTAGGGGAGATTCCATTGGCTTTGGAAATAAAGTCCTTAGCTAACCAACTTATGAAGTAGGATATTTCAGAGCCCAATCGAGTTCTTGCATGTATTGCAGCTCATTCTTCTTTATTCGATCAACGCTCATCAGTACGATGATCCGCACTTGCTGTAATGATGGCATTCTATGACTCTAGGATCGCCTATGTGTTCCTACTGTTGATGGCCTGAGGGAGACGATTTTAGAGGAGGCACACAATTCGTGTTATTCTATTCATCCATGGCAAGCTGAGTCCGAGGTTCATCGGTCCCTTTGAGGTGTTTTAGCAAGTTGGAGAGGTTTCTTACAGGCTTGCTTTGCCTCCGATTCTATCCGGAGTTCATCCGATTTTCCACGCGTCTATGTTCTGAGATACCATGCCGACAGGTCACATATGTTGGATTATAACACAATTCAGCTAGATGAGACCTTGGGTTATGAGGAAGAGCCAGTTGCCATTGTTGACAGGCAGGTTCGCTAGTTGAGATCTAAGAAGATTTCAGCGGTAAATATCCAGTGGAGGGGTAAACTAGTCGAGGGGGCGACTTGGGAGATCGAGGAGGACATGCGGAGCAAATATCCACACTTATTCGGCACTCCAGGTATGATTATAGACCCATTTGAGGACGAACATTTGTTTAAGAGGTGGAGAATGTAATGACACGACCGATCATTTTGCTTTGGCGTCATTCCGAGTTGTCTTAGTATCAATCGTCACGTTCGGAGCTAGTTGAAGAAGTTGAAGTTCAAAGGTTGGTTCATTTTGTTTTGAGGTGCGATGCTTGATTTCGATGTTGTTTTATGTGTTTCGAGGCTTCGAACAGGTCCGGATTATTGTTATGAACTTGTTGGTGCATTTGGACGGGGTCCCGAGTGGCTCGGGTTTCAAACCACCTGGAGATAAGTCCAAAATGGCAGATTTTCTACTATTGGTTTCCTTTTTTGCGACAATAGAGGGAGCCTCGCGTTCGCGATGAAGGATTTGGGGCTGAGGCATTTATGTGCTTCACATTCGCGATTGTGTGGCCGAGTTCGCGAAGGCTTAAGACTAGTGTCCTTCGCCTTCACGATGGAAGTCCCATTCAATATGGGGATGAGGCATTTGTTTCCCTTAGTGTTCACGAAGGGCTGGTCGCATTTGTATGTGTTGGCTGGGCAAGCCTTCACGATCCAAGGACTTGGCTGCGTTCACGAAGAAGCTTTTCTAGGCGATGGCAGGTTTTCCTTCGCGGTTGCGAGGGCCTTTCCGCGATCGCGAAGAAGGACCACTGGGCAGAACCTTGTTTTAAAATCGGGACATAGGCTATTCTTTTTCATTTCTCACTTCTCTTGGTCGAAATCGGAGATTCTTGTAGGGGACTTTCACCAAGCATTTGAAAGTAAGTGATTTATACCTAATGTGAGTTTAGTACAATATGGGTAGATTTTAACATAGAAATTATTAGAATTATGAGATTATGTTGAAAAACCTATGTTTTGGTAAAAGTGGGATTTGGACATGAAATTGATGTTAGAATTGAGTAGAAATTATATATTTGAGTTCATATGATCATGGGTAACATTTATCTACAAACATTTCCTTAATCCGGGTACGTGGGCCGGGGGTGGCATTCATGAACTTATCGAATTGGGTTGGGAAATTACTCCAATAGATAAATTATGAACTTTTGGGTATGTATTGATTAGTTTGTACGACTTTTGACTAGTTTCGGGTTGCTCGGAATTATTTTGAGGCTATTAGTGTGGTTTGAGGGCCGAGAAGAGGACTTGGATGCAAGGTAAGTCTCTTGCCTAATCTAGTAAGAGGGAATTATCCCCGTAGATGCTTTAATTGTTATGTACTATTTGTTGTGGGTCCTACCTACGCACGAGATGATAAGAGTCCGTACGTAGCTAAAATCATGCTTATGTCCGGGTAGACTTAGGACTGTACCATGAAATATTTGTACTACTTGAAATTAACTTGTTAGTTTAATTACTTAAATTTATAATTGTAATTTGATTAGGTATTGTGCTGGGCCAAGCTTCAATACCTTGAGTTTTGGCGGGATACTTGATTGTTGGTGAATCATGCTTTCCTTATGTGCTCACCCTTGTGTTGTAATTCTTAGACCCGCAATTCGAAGAGTTTCTCTATTCCTGCGGATCGGAGCGTATGCCTCGACAGTGCTATGAAATAGCATTATGGATTGGGCCGTTCGACCACGCAATATATTTGAGATGCATCTAATGGTTCCCGGTGATCGACCCTTGGCAGTGTACACGATTATTAGGGATCGGGCCGTACGACCTCGGCAAAATTCGTGCGTAATATATCTTGGAGTCAGAATATACATGATATATCCTTTCTGATTTGAGATTTGATGTTCACTTGTTTGTTCTTATCTATTTGAGATAACACACAATATTTGAAAATTTTATACTGTTATTATGTTGCGGGACAATGTTACTTACATTCTTTCTTATTCAATTATTTATGTGGTGCTTCCTGCCTATTTATAACTCATGTACTTTATTTATTCACCACTAATACGCATCGGTGTCGACCACTCCTTACTACTTCTTCTGATATTAAACTAGATACTTACTGGGTACGCATTGATTTACGTACTCATGCGATACTTCTACACTAAATGTGCAGGTACTGAGACAGGTACATCTGGTGGCCATTCGAGCGCGCATCTCCGTTATCCGAAAACTTAGTGGTGAGTTATTCTCCATGCTCCGATCTTCAGCACTCGGAGTCTCCTTCATGTTGTATTTTCATTTCCAACAGTAGCTATAGTGGTTTGTATATTCTACTAGATTGCTCGTGCATTTGTGATACCGGTTTTTTGAAAATTTCTAATAGATGTTTATGGTTTTGCCAAAACTGTCACCTTTATTTTTATGTTTTACTATTTTATATATCTATGATTTTCTGTGCATTAATTTCCTTATTTGATAAAAGCCATGATTTTAAAAATAATAAAATAAATAATTAAATGGATAGTTCACCGTTTACTCGCCTAACAACGAGGTTAGACGCTATCAGGCCTATAATGGGAATTGGGTCGTGAAAGATTTTAGGTTGACCATTTCTTGCAATAGGAAGAGCAATTATTGATTTTCATCAAGGATAATTAATTTTTTGAGTTGATCAAGAAAGAGTGATTTTTGATATGCAAAAAGTAATAAATTATCTTGAGGACGAGTCATCATCATCTTGTTTTCAAATTGATTTGTTGTATGACCTTGCAGATGAATATAAAGATGATCAGTTGGTTACTAATTCATTGGAAAGATGTTTGGCAAGGTCAGGTACCACAAGTGATGATAATCCCATAATCAGTGAAGTAGCTGAAATACTGGAAAAAGAGTCAGAAAATGAGAAAGTTCTCACAAGAAGAAGTTCAATAAAAAATTGAACACAAAATCCTTCCTTTTCGTTTAAAATATATTTGTCTTGAACCTGAATTATTTGCAGTGATTATTTCATCTTCTTCAACTGTAGAACAAGAAAGCAAACTAATTGGAGTTTTAAGAGAACATCAAAGATCTTTAGAGTGGACTATAGCTGACATAAAAAAGAATCAGTCCAACTATTTGCACGTATAGGATTCTTATGGAGGACAGTTACGAGCCAATAGTCAAAAGGAGACTGGACCCAGCAATGCAAGAAGTCGTCAAGAAATAAATAGTGACACTTCTAGCTGCAGGTATCTTTTATCCGGCATCTAACAGTCCTTGAGTAAGTCCTGTGCAGGTAGTACCAAAGAAGGAAGGTAAGACGGTAATATAAAATATAAAGATAACGAACTCATACCTACCACAACAGCCACATGATTGAGAGTCTATATTGATTATAGACGACATAATCAGGCCACACAAAAAGATAATTTTCCTTTGCTTTTTATCGACCAAATGCTTGAAAGAGTTGCAAGTCATAGTTTTTATTGTTTTCTTGACGGATATTTTGGGTATAATTAGATACCAATTGCTCCAAAAGATTAGGAGAAAACCACATTCACATTCCCCCCAAGGTACGCATGTTTACCTAAGATTGCCATTTGGACTATGTATCGCTTCTGCTACATTTCAGCGTTGCATGTTGGCAATTTTCTCAGACATGACTGAAAAGTTTCTTGAAATCTTCATGGATTATTTTACACTTTTTGGAAAGACATTTGAAGATTGTATCTATTATTTAACATTGATGCTTAAAAGATGTGAAGAGACAGATTTAGCTCTTAATTGGGAAAAATAACACTTTATGGTAATAGACGGGATTGTTTAGGACATAAAATCACAACTAAAGGAATAGAAGTTGATAAGGCTAAAATTGATCTTATAGAAGGACTACCCCCTCTACGACTGTTAAAGGTATTAGAAGTTTATTAAGACATACAAGTTTTTATAGAAGGTTCATAAAAGAGTTTTCAAAGATTTCAAAACCTCTAACTAACCTATTGATGAAAGATGTTAAGTTTGAATTTTCAGATGATTGCAGAAAGGCATTTGAAGTCCTCAAGAAACAATTGCCTAATGCTTCAATTTGAAATAATGTGTGATGCAAGTGATATAGCAGCTAGGAGCATATTGGGAAAAATGGGAGACAAGATTTCGGGCCCATTTACTATGCAAGTAGAACCTTCAATGAAGCTCAAAAGAATTATGCCACATTTGAGAAGGAGCTACTGGCAGTAGTATTTTAGTTGACAAATTTATCAAGGTTACAGTATTTATTGATCATACTGAGTACCTCTTAGCAATGAAAGATGCTAGACCTAGATTGCTAGGATGGATACTTCTTTTGCAAGAATTTGATCTTGAAATAAAAGATAGGAAAGGTTCAGAAAATCATGTAGATGATTATTTGTCATGTTTGAAAAATCCTCCAACTGAGACAACAAATATCAAGGAGGAAATTCTTGATGAGCATATTTATAAAATCGAAACAATCGCAAATCATCTTGTCTTGCTGATAGTGGCAACTATTTAGTCGGAGGCTGGATCCCACAAGATTTATCTTACGAACAAAGAAAAAATCTCAAAAAAGAAATAAAATATTCTTTTTGGGAAGATCCTTGCTTGTTTAAATTTTGTGCAGATGGTATGATTAGGAGATGTGTACCAAAAATAGAGATGAATAATATCATAAGCCACTATCATGATAGAGCTGTAGGAGGACACAATGGAGGAAGATAAATAACCGCAAAAGTACTTGAAGCTAGTTTTTTCTGGCCCGCTTTATTGAAAAATGCAAGAAATTATGTCGCCACTTGCACAAATGCTAGAGAAGCAGTAATAAAAGAAATGAGATGCCTCTCAACTCTATCCTTGTGTGTGGAATATTGATGTTTGGTGCATTGATTTTATGGGTCCTTTTCCTCCTTCAAACGACTGTGAATATATTTTAGTTGTTATTGAATATGTTTCAAAATGGGTAAAAGCAATGGCTACTAGAAAAAATGATGCACATGTTGTTTGTGCTTTTCTTAAGAAAAATATATTTTCTAGGTTTGGAACTCCACAAGTTATCATTAGCGATTAAGGAACTCATTTTATAAATAAACACTTGGCTTGTTTGTTTTCAAGATATGGAGTAACTCATAAAACAAGAACTCCATATCATGCTAAAACAAGCGGGTAAGTTGAAGTACCCAACAGAGAATTAAAAAGAATTTTAGAAAAAACTATTGGTTCTTCTCAAAAAGATAGGTATTTAAAGTTAGATGATGCTTTATAGGCATACATAATTGCTTTCAAAAATCCCATTGATACATCTCTTTATAGACTAGTTTTTGGAAAATATTGTCTTCTACCTGTGGAACAAGCTAGAACATAAAGCATATTGGGCTATTAAATTGCTATATCTAAATTTTTCCAAATGCAGGCAGAAATTTGTAATGACCCCGCCGGTCGTTTTGAGTATTATGGCCCTGTTCTCCGATTTATTATCTATTTTGTGTTTTTTTGTTGTTATGTAACTTGCCGGGATGGTTGGTTTAGTTCCGGGGATGTTTCGGAATAAGTTGGGACACTTCGTCCCAAGGTTGGAAGCCTAAGTTGAAAAAGTTGATCGGATGTTGACTTATGTGTAAATGGCTCAAGAATGACGTTTTGATGGTTCTGATAGCTCCGTATGGTGAATTTGGACTTAGGAGTGTGTCCGAATAATGATTTGAAGGTCCGTAGGTGATTTTGGCTTGAATTGGCGAAAGTTGGAAAAAGTCAAAGTTTGTAGAGTTAAGAAGTTTGACTGAGAATTGACTTTGTGGTTACTGAGCTCGAATATTGATTATGGAAGTTAGAATAGGTCCATCATGTCATTCATGACTTGTGTATAAAATTTGAGGTTAATCGGAGTTGGTTTGGTATGTTTCGGCATTAGTTTTGGAAGTTTGAAGTTCATACGCCCATTAGGCTTGAATCGATGCGCGATTCGTGATTTTAGTGTTGTTAGATGTGATTTAAGGCTTCCAGCGAGTTTATATGATGTTCTTAGATATGCTGGCTTGGTTGGATGGGGTCCCTGGGGCTTCGGGAGTTATTCCGATCATGTTCGGCACATTTTTGGATTTTGAGGAACTGCTGATTGTCTGTTGCTGGTTTCCTCTTTCGCGATCGTGGAGAAGGAGACACGATCACAAAGAGTTGTTGTTGGCAGCTGGGCAATTTGTGCTACGCGTTCGCGAGAATAGGTATGTGATCGCGAAGTTGGGGGAGTCAGTGAATCACAAACAAGTGAGTTGGGTCGCGTTCGCGAAGAAGAAAGGAGGAGGTTGTGAGTCCACGTGATTTGTTCTTCGGGATCGCGTGAAGTGGTCCGCGATTGTGTGGGTTGATGAGTCTGTGAATCGCGTTCGTGATTGGTTGTTCGCGTACTCGAAGAGTACTTTGAGGGTAGCATGATTTCTATTCTTCGCTATCGTGAGGGACTTTCCACGATCGCGAAGAGGTGCAGTTGGACAGAATATAAGATTCAAAAATGAGGGTTAGAGTAACATTTCATAGTTGGACTTTGGGATCTCGGATTGAGGCGATTCTTGGAGGGATTTTCAAGGAATTGATTGGGGTAAGTGATTCCAAATTGGATTTGGTTAATGTACATGAATCTATCATTATTTTTATCATTTAATTAGTATTTTGGGTTGGAAAAATTAGGGAACATTGTAGAAACTTCATAAGCTTTAATTTGAGGATTTAAGGTCGAGTTGTGATCGGAATTGAGTAATTTTTGTATGGTAGGACTCGTGGTTGAATGAGTGTTCAATTTTTTTTAATTTATTCGGATTTCGAGATGTGGGCCGGGGGTTGACTTTTTGATTTTGGTTAATGATCTTAGTTTTATCATTTGGAGTTAATTCATATAGCTTTTATTGACAGTATTACGTTATTTTGGCTAGATTTTAGCCTTCTGGAGGTCGATATGCATGGCAAGGGCTCGCTAGCAAAGTGATTTGATTTGTTTGAGGTAATTATCTTATTTAAACTCTGTCGAGGAACTAGTTGCTTGATTTTTGTGATAGCTACGTGTTATTGGGTGCGCACATGCATGGGGATGACCCATGTGCAGGCACTAGGATTATTTATTCATGTTCGGGTTGTGCTCAGGCGCTTATAATCCTAGAATTTGATACTTAAACCTTAAGCTATGATGCTTCGCACCTTTGTGATATTGAACTATTTGAGCCATGATTGAGGCTATGTAGGGGCTTTATCCTTGAATGAACTTATAAATGTTATTCTTCAATGAAATTGCCAGCTTAAGCTATGATAGTACACTTACACATGCCTACACTTTCATACATGTACACTTGTTTAATTGCTCAAGTATAATATGTTTGGACAGGAGGCCTGTGACCACTCTAGGATTATTGTGTTGTTATGCCTTTGACCACGCCGGGCGGATTGTGTTGATATGCATGTGACCACGCCGGGCGGATTGTACTGTTATGCTTGTGACCATGTTGGGCGAGTTATGATATTGAGCCTGTGATCACGCTGGGCTGGCAGAATGTTGAATTGGTCGTGCTTGCATGTGGATATTGATCCATCCCCCTATGGTCACCCTCTCATATTTCTCTCTAGATGGTATACACGCAGTTATTGAGAATACTTATCAGTGGTTTTGGAGCAGTTATGGAAAAGTTGAGGGAATCTGGCCAGTGTTTTGTTGAATCTTGCATTTCATCTTTACTTGCAATTTCCTTTATCATTTATCCGATTTCACTGCATATTGCCTCTATATTTGTAAGGCCCCATAAATATTTTACCTAAAACCCGAGAGTTCGTGGTGCCAAAGTAGACTATGTGGTGGCGAACCAGAGGATTGGTTAGGTGGCTTACAGGCTAGAACTACCTCCATAGATGTCTTTAGTGCACTCGGTGTTCCACGTGTCTATGTTGAAGAAGGTGGTTGGAGATCCGTCGATTATTATTACGGTTGAGACCATTGAGGTTAATGAAGAATTGACCTATGAAGAAATTCCAGTTGCCATCCTTGATAGGCAAGTCCGAAAGTTGAGGAATAACGAGATTGCCTCTGTGAAAGTACTATGCGAAACCAACAGGTTGAAGAGGCCACCTGGGAGGCTGACGAAGAAATGAAGAAGAAGTAACCTAATTTGTTTGAATAGCCATGTATTTATAAAGTTGTGTTTTATGAAAATGCTAAGAGTTACCTTCTATGAATTACGTGTCATTTGTACCGTGATGTTATGGGTGTTTCTTTTCTGGTAATATATTGCTTATGAGGCCATGATTGGTGTTGTTTTTATCTTATATTGCGTCATCGGATTATGTATATGTTGTAGATTGGTTTCTAGGGTTCTCTGACAGATGGATAAGCCAAGTTACAGGGGAGATTCTAGAAAAAGTTTTGGAAATTTAGGGAATTAGTCAAAAATTTGGAACTGCTAGTGTGTGAACTCACAATTGAGCCACATTGGATGCTACAGATTTTGACCCTCATTCGAGGACGAATGATCCTAAGTGGGGGAGGATGTAATGCCCCATAAGTATTTTACATAAAACCCAGGATTTCGTGGTGCCGAAGTATACTATGTGTTGATGAATGTGGAGATTGCTCGTCGCGGTACGAACATTTTTGGTTTAACAGTGCGCTGGGGAGTAAAGGAAAATTTTTGGCCGAATAAGACATTTCTGCGGCCCATTATGCGGCCGCAGAATCACTCTGCGGGTTGCATAATGGCTGCAGAGTGAAGCAGTAGTTGGGAAAGCATGGAGGAAAAAATGTGCTGCATTAGGCGACCATAGAATAGGTCTGCGGACCGCATAATAGCCGCAGAGTGGGGCAAAATTGCCCAGTTCCGGAGGGCCATTTCGCGGACCGTAGAAGCATTATGCCGTCGCATATACGACCGTAGATCTGTGACGAGGCTCTTTTTTTCTAATTTTTTTACCCGACCCTATTTCGATATATTAGAGTAATGGACAACTTCTAAAGCAAAAACATAGATTCTAGAGTAAGGGAGTGCCAAAGAGTGAGAGGGGAAGTTCCTAAGCTCATCACCCATCAATTCTTGCTCAGTTGAAGAAATTGTAAGAAGAATTCACTAGGTCTTCATCCTAGAGGTAAGTTTCTACTCCATAGCCCTCAATTTTGTGATTCTAATTGAAAATAGGTAATAAGACAAGCAATTCTTGGGTGTGGGAATTATTTATTTTTACATGCATGTACTACCAAGGGTTGGGGGAAGAATGTTGAGTTAAATTGGGTAGACTTTGGGTAGAGGGATGGAGCAATCCACCATAGAAGGACCTTGAAATCATAATACCCACCTACTGTTTGATAAGATGCTCAAATGAGCTGGAACCATAAACTCTCCCCTAATTTGTGTTCAATTTTGCTATATTTCTAAATAGATTGAAGAAGCTAAGAATTCCGAAACATTGTAGTAATTTAAAAAGGCTTGAGGCAAGGTATGTTGGCTAAAGTTCTCTCTTAGAATTGAATTCCCATGATGATCTTGTATGTCCCCAATTGTCAATTATGAATTGACTTTTCTGAATAAATTTGACGATGGATGATGTATATATATGAATATGTTCCAATGTGTTCCGGATTGTTCTTATTATATTGTGCTATTCTTCGGGAGAGTATTTGAAGTATGAGTATGTGTTAAAATGTTGTGACTTGAAGTCATTCCCAAATGAAAGTGATCACATCAAATTGTATATGAGATCATATGTGTCTATGACCCTAATTTGCACAAGTATGTATTTAAAGTCTTAATTTGAAAGGCCGTGTTGTTGATTATCCATGATAATGATTGAAAATGGAATAGTGAGCTTGAATTATGAAGTACGGCCAATGTGCCAAGAATGATATTGCGTTATGGCCAATGATGTCAATAAAATGAATATCATGTAAAAGAATATGAATTGAGTGGTAAATACTTTTAATAACAAATTCTTTGGGAGTATCGATTAGCCACCGAGGAAGGGTAGGTCGGAACAACCTAACCCCGAAACTACACGTGCCGGTGTAGGAGTAATTGAGGGGGAAATCCCGTGTTAATGTGATGAGACTATTTCCCCTTATATGGGATGAGTTGGGTGTGTTGAGATGTCTTCCCCTTAAATGGGATGAGATTATTGCTAGCTAGATGTGATGTATTGTTAACCCACACGTCATTATGGTGAGACGGCTTAGCCGAGCAGGCTGAGATCGGACGACATGCCATGCACATGGTGGTATTATAAGTGTATATCTCGGGGTGAGACCGCTTAGCCGGTCGGGCTGAGATCAGACTCCGTGCGAAAACACAGTGGTATATCGGTTCTAAAAGATTTCCCAACTTAAATTACCGAAACCTACTTGAAATTTACGTTTCCCCTAATGTGACACATTGATACCGTTTAAGTCTCTTACTGATATCATGTTTTTTTTTACGTTTGCTGTTGCTCGTTCTATTGAGAGGGTGTTTAGGTTTACATACTAGTACTATTCCATATGTTCTGACATCCATTTTGCCAGGGGCGCTGCATCATTAATGGATGCAGGTGGTTCCATAGTAGGTGGTATTGATTAGTGATAGCAGCACACCCTCTCCTCAGCTGATTTGCTGAGCCTTACTTTATTTCGGGGTCCTGTATCTTCTATTTCGGGGCCTTGTTGCCGGCATTGTCATAGCACTCTTTTGTTCCTTTTAGAGGCTCCGTAGACATAGTGTGGGTTGTGTCTATTTTTGGAAAAGTTAAACTAAAAATGTTGTAATTGTATCATCTGTCCCACTTTAACTATGATGTACAATGTACTGTTTTGAACATTTGTTAAGGACGTAACTAATGGAAATGAAATGGCGTTGTTCACATGACTTCTCTATGCAGGCTTGCTCGACCGAGGTAACTCTGTTGAGCGCCAGTCGCGCTCCCCGAGGTCGGGTAAGATATTATCTGAGCGGAGTATTTGAGAAACTGTACATACACACACGGATGTTTTCTCACTAAACTTGATGAGTTGATTTCAATATTGTTCTGTACTGGAATTAAAGATGAAACTACACAGGTGATAGCTAGTATCATTAATGATTTATGCTCTTTTTACCTTGTCGTGTTTATTTGCGATACTTATTGAGTACATTGGGGCAGTTGTACTCATACTATGCTCTGCACTTAATTGTGCATATCCAGGTGTGGGACTAGTTATCAGCAGTAGGTTGCTTTTCGGACTATCTGCTAGAGGCGAGGTAGAGCTGCACCCTTGGTCGTAGTTTGACTCGTCTTTTTCCTTTCATACTGTTGTTGTAGTTCAAACAAGATATTTACTGCTCAATTTCAAACTTGTATTCTGTTGTAGTAGCTCGTGACTCCGTACTTACCAGTTTCGGAGGGTGATTTACGTTGTATTGGTAGTTTTATTTTGTATTGAGACCTCAAGTTTATGTTATTTCTATGAATTTCGATATTATGTTGCCTTCGTTATCATGTTTAGACTTGCCTAGCGGTGTGTTAGGCGTCATCACAATCGGTTGGGATTTTGGGTCATGACAAGTTGGTATTAGAGCCCTAGGTTCATATGTATTACAAGTCATGAGCAGGTTTAGTAGAGTCTTGCGAATTGGTATGGAGACGTCTGTACTTTCTTGTGTTCTTGTCGTGCGGATTTGTTGATTCCGAAAATTAAACTTTTGCTATTTTATTCTCTCACAGATGGTGAGGACATGTGCTACCAAATCGGGTGAACGAACACCAGTACCACCAGCTAGGGCCACGAGAGGCCGGGGCTGCGGTAGAGGCTGAGGTGCAGCTCGTACAGCAGCTAGAGAAGCACATGTAGACCTACCAGTTGCTCCAACTTAGGAGTAGATTCCAAATATGGTTGAGCCTGTGGGACCAGCTCATGCACCAGCTGTGGCCATTGTGATTCTAGGCCATTAGGAGGCTTTGGACCAGATATTGACTGTATGCACTAACCTTGCCCAGGTGGTTTCAGCTCAAGCTGCACCAGCCACTTCTCAGGTCGGGGGAGGTGCTTAGACTCCCCCCGCCCCTACACCAGAGAAGGTGGTGCAGGGAGCTCAGACACCGGGAGTACTACCAGCCCAGCCGATTGAAGTTGCTCAGGACCAGGTGGGTCCCCCTATGAGTGACGAGGAGCAGAAGAGACTAGAGAGGTTTGGGAGGCTCAAGCCTCCATCATTGAGTGGGGCTGAGCCACAGGATGCTCGGGATTTATTGGATAGGTGCCAGCGGATTCTTCGCACACGGGTCTGTGGACTAGTGGGGTCTCATTTACTACTTCAAAGCTGTCGGGAGCAGCCTTAAAATGGTGGGAGGCCTATGAGCGGAGCATGCTAGCCGGTGCTGCACCATTTATATGGCACAAGTTCTCCGTTCTCTTCTTGGAGAAGTTTATACCACCGGCCCGCAGGGAGGAGTTGCGTAGGCAGTTTGAGCAGCTAAGCTAGGAGGGTATGACTGTGACCCAGTATGAGATGAGGTTTTCAGAGTTGGGTCGGCACGCGATCTGGTTGGTTCCCACAGAGAGGGAGAAGATTAGGAGGTTCATTGATGGCCTCAACTATGGACTGCACTCTGTTATGACTTGGGAGATTGCATCAGGTGCTTGATTCATCGAGGTGGTTGATATTGATAGGCATTTAAAGCATGACCTTAGTCAGGAGCGTGAGGAGAGGGAGGCCTCGTAGTTCGGGTGGTTTCAGCGGTGTTTCTTCGAGAGGATAGTCTCACCATAGCAGGGGCCGTCCTTATAGGCCCGTTTAGATGGCTCGTCCGGTTCATCATGGTGCATCAGTTGGCCATGGTTTCTATAGTGCTCGTTCGGGTCAGTCATCCTTCAGTGCATTGCCAGCACGGAATTCTTACCATGCATCACCTTCCAAGTCTTCTACCGACATTTCCTTGGGTTATTACGAGTGTAGGGATTTGAGCCATCTCAAGAGAGATTGCCCCAGGTTATTAAGTAGGGCTCCAAAACAGAGGTCCTAGGCTATGACTTTCGCACTAGTTACTTCACCACCCATTCAGCTAGCTCGGGTTGGGGCCTAGGCAGCTAGAGGTCGCCCTAGAGGGGGAGGCCGATCAGGTGGTGGTCAAGCTCGATGCTATGCTTTCACTGCTAGGAGTCCATTGCTTCAGATGTAGTGATGACAGGTATCGTCTTAATATGCCACATGGATGCTTCTATATTATTTGACCCTGGTTCTACTTATTCGTATGTATCATCATATTTTGCTTATCATTTGGATATGCCCCATGAGTCTTTAGTTTCACATGTTCATGTATCTACGCCGGTTAGCGATTCTATTGTTGTGGACCGTGTGTATCGGTCGTCTGTGGTGACTATTGGAGGATTGGAGACTAGAGTTGATCTCTTATTGCTTTGTATGGTTGATTTCGACGTGATTATGGGTATGGATTGGTTGTCCTAATGTCATGCTATTCTAGATTATCACGCTAAGACCGTGATGTTGGCGATGCCGTCACCTAGGATCGAGTGGAGAGGTTCTCTGGACTATGTTCCCAGTAGGGTAATTTCATATCTGAAGGCCCAGATGGTTGGGAAGGGGTGTTTGTCATATTTTTCTTTTGTGAAGGATGTTGGTGCTAATACTCCTACCATTTATTCTGTTCCGGTAGTGCGAGACTTTCAAGATGTGTTTCCCGCAAAGCTGCCAGGCATGCCACCCGACAGGATATTGATTTTGGTATTGACTTGGTGATGGGCACTCGGCCCATTTCTATTCTTCCGCGTCGTATTGCACCAGTAGAGTTGAAGGAATTGAAAGAGCAACTTCAGGAGCTTCTTGATAAGGGGTTCATTAGGTTGAGTGTGTTACTTTGGGGTGCACCGGTTCTGTTTTGAAGAAGAGTATGGTACTATGCCGATGTGCATCGATTGTAGGCAGTTGAACAAAGTTACAATTAAGAATAAGTACCATTTGTGCACATTGATGACTTATTTAACCAGCTTCAGGGAGATAGAGTATTCTCTAAGATTTATTTGAGGTCTGGGTATCACTTGTTGTATATTCGGGACTCGGATATTCTAAAGACGGCATTCACGACCTGCTATAGTTCACTATGAGTTTCTTGTGATGTCTTTTAGGCTAACCAATGCCCTAGCAACATTCATGCAACTGATGAATAGAGTGTTCTAGCTATATCTTGATTCATTTGTCATAGTATTCATTTATGATATCATGGTGTAGTCACGTAGATAGGTGAATTATGCGCAACATTTAAGGATTGTACTATAGAGGTTGAGGGAGGAGAAGCTTTATGCCAAGTTCCCCAAGTTGTGAGTTTTGGCTTAGTTCGGTGGAATTCTTGGGGCACATGGTGTCAGTGAGGGGATTAAGGTGGATTTGAAGAAGATAGATGCGGTTCAGAGTTGACCAAGACCGTTTTCAGCTATTGAGATTTGAAGTTTTCTCGGCTTGGCCTGATATTATCGTCACTTTGTGGAGGGTTTCTCGTCTATTCAGCGCCTTTGACCAGGTTGACCCAGAAGGGTGCTCTATTCAGGTGGTCGGATGAGTGTGAGGAGAGCTTTTAGAAGCTCAAGACTTCCTTGACCACAACTCTAGTTCTAGTTTTGCCTTCAGCATCGGGTTCTTATATAGTATATTGTGATGCTTCTCGGATTTGTATTGGGTGTGTCTTGATGAAGGAGGGTAGAGAGGTTGCTTATGCTTCACGCCAAATGAAGCCTCGTGAGGAGAACTACCCTGTTCATGATTTGGAGTTGGCAGCCATCGTTCATGCATTGAAGATTTGGAGGCATTATCTCTACGGAGTGTCTTGTGAGGTATTTATGGATCATCGGAGTCTCCAGCACCTATTCAAGGAAAATGATCTAAATTTGAGACACTACAGATGGTTGGAGCTGCTAAAGGACTATGATCACCATTTTGTTTCTTCTTGGAAAGGCCAATGTAGTGGCCGATGCCTTGAGTAGTAAGTCCGTTAGTATGGGTAGCCTTGCATTTATTCCTGTTGGTGAGAGATCGCTTACATCGTATGTTCAGGCCTTGGCCAATCAGTTCGTGAGGTTAGATATTTCGAAGCCTTGCCGGGTTCTAGCTTGTGTGGTTTCTCGGTCTTCCTCATATGATCGGATCAGAGAGCGTCAGTATGATGACCCCTATTTGCTTGTCCTTAAGGATCCGGTTTAGCACGGTGATGCCAAGGAGGTTTCTATTGGGGATGATGGGGTGTTGTTGAGGCAGGGTCGAATTTTTGTGCCCAATGTAGATGAGTTACGTGAGTTGATTCTTGAAGAGGCCCACAGTTCGCGGTATTCCATTCATCCGAGTGCTGCAAAGATGTATCAAGACTTGAGGCAACACTATTGGTAGAGGATGAAGAAAGGTATAGTGGGATTTGGTTCTTGAATTGTCAGCAGGTGAGTTACGAGCATCAGAGGCCGAGTTGTTTGCTTCAGAGGCTTGAAATTCCGGAGTGGAAAAGGGAGCGTATCACGATGGACTTCATAGTTGGGCTCCCACGGACTTTGAGGAAGTTTGATGCTATTTTGGGTGATTCTGGATTGGTTGACCAAGTCTGCGCATTTCATTCTAGTTAGGACTACAAAATCTTGGGAGCAATTGGCTGAGATCTATATTCGCGAGATTGTTCGCCTTCACAGTATGCTGGTGTCCGTCATTTCAGATTTAGGCACATATTTTACATTACAGTTTTGGAGAGCAATGCAACGAGAGTTAGGCACACGGTTTGAGTAAAACATTCCACCCTCAGACAGACAGTCCGAGCGCACTGTTTAATATTGGAGGATACGCTACGTGCTTAGGTCATGGATTTCGGGGGTTCTTGGGGTCAGTTTCTGCTGCTTGCAGAGTTTGCCTACAACAACAACTACCAATCGATTATTCAGATCGCTCCATATGAGGCCTTGTATGGAAGACGATGTCGGTCTCCAGTTAGTTGGTTTGGGCTGGGTGAGGCTAGGCTATTGGGTACTGACTTGGTTCAGGATGCTTTGGATAAGGTTAAGTTGATTCAGGATCGGCTTCGCACGACATAGTCTTGACAGAAGAGTTACACTGATCGAAAGGTTCGTGATGTTGCTTACATGGTGGGAGAGAAGGTATTGCTAAAAGTTTCATCCATGAAGGGTGCTATGAGGTTCGGGAAGAAGGGCAAGTTGAGCCCTCGATATATTCGGCCTTTTGAGGTACTTGAGAGGATTGGACAGGTGGCTTACAAGCTTGCATTGCCGCCTAGCCTATCGAGTGTTCATCTAGTGTTTCATGTTTTCATGCTCCGGAAATATTTCGGCGATCCGTCTCATGTTTTGGACTTCAGCACGGTTCAGTTAGATGGGGATTTGACTTATGATGTGGAGCTGGTGGCCATTTTGGATCGGCAAGTTTGAAAGTTGAGGTCAAAAAATATAGCTTCAGTGTAGGTGCAGTGGAGAGGTCAACAAGTCAAGGAGGCTACTTTGGAGACCGAGCGGGAGATGCGGTGCAGATATTGACGCCTATTTGAGACTCCATGTATGGTTCTAAACATGTTAGAGGATGAACGTTTGTTTAAGAGGGGAAGGATGTAACGACCCAGCCGGTTGTTTTGAGTATTATAGCCCCGTTTACCCATTTATTGCCTATTCTGCATTTTTTTGTTGTTATATAACTTGTAGGGGTGGTTGGTTTAGTTCCGGGGATGTTTGGGGATGATTTGGGACACTTAGTCCCAAGGTTGAAAGCCTAAGTTGAAAGAGTTGATCGGATGTTGACTTATGTGTAAATGGATCCGGAATAGAGTTTTGATGGCTCCGATAGCTTCGTATGGTGATTTTGTACTTATTAGTGTGTCCGGATATTGATTTGGAGGTCCGTAGGTGATTTTGGCTTGAATTGGTGAAAGTTGAAAAAGTTGAAGTTTGGGGAGTTGAGAAGTTTGACCGAGAATTGACTTTATAGTTAATGGGCTCAGATTTTTGTTCAGGAAGTTGGAATATGTCCATTGTGTCATTTATGAATTGTGTGCAAAATTTGAGGTTAATTGGAGTTGGTTTGATATGTTGCGACATTAGTTTTGGAAGGTCGAAGTTCATAAGTTCATTAGGCTTGAATCTATGTGCGATTCGTGATTTCAGTGTTGTTTGATGTTATATGAAGCTTTGAGCAAGTTCATATGATGTTTTTTAATATGCTGGTATGGTTGGATGGAGTCTTGGGGGCCTCAGATATGATTTGCATCATGTTCGAAGCATCTTTGGACTTTGAGGAATTGCTAACTGTTTATTGCTGGTTTCCTCTTCCGCAATCGCAGAGAAGGAGACACGATCGTGAAGAGTTGTTGTTGGTAGCTGGGGAATTAGTGCTACCCGTTCGCGAGAATGGGTCTATGATCGCGAAGCTTTGGGAGTCAATGAATCGCGAACACGTGAGCTGGGTCGTGTCCGCGAAGAAGAAAGGAGGAGACTGGGAGTCCACGTGATTTGTTCTTAGCGATCACGTGAAGTGGTCCGCGATCGCGTAGGTTGATGAGTCTGTGAATCACGTTCGCGTCCCCGAAGAGTACTTTGAGGGTAGCATGAGGTTTGTTCTTCGCGATCGCGAGGGACTTTCCGCGATCGCGAAGTAGAGCACCTAAGCATAACATAAGATTCAAAAACGAGGGGTTAGAGTAAGATTTCATAATTGGACTTTGGGAGTTCGGATTGAGGCGACTCTTGTGGTTGAATGAGTGTTTTGATTTTGTTAATTTTGTCAGATTCCGAGACGTGGTCTTGGGGTTGACATTTTGAGTTGACTTTTTGACTTTTGTTAAAGATCTTACTTTTAACATTTGGAGTCAATCCCATAGCTTTTATTGATAGTATTATGTTTTTTTAGCTAGATTTGAGCCTTCAGGAGGTCAATATGCGTGGGAAGGGCTTGTTAGCAAGTGATTGATTTGCTTGAGGTAAGTATCTTATTTAAACTCGATTGAGGCACTAGTTGCCTGAATTGTTGTGATAGCTACATGTTATTGGGTGCGCACATGCGTGGGATAACCCATGTGCGGGCACCGGGATTATTTATTCATGTTCGGGTTATTTTCGGGCTCTTATAAGCCTAGAATTTGACTGTTAAACCTTAAGCTATGATGCTTCGCACATTTGTGACATTGTTGTGAACTATTTGAGCCTTGATTGAGGCTATGTAGGGGTTTTATCCTTGAATGAACTAAGTCGCTGAAATTGCCGGTATAGGCTACGATAATACACTTGTACATGCCTACACTTTAGCATGTCTCTTATACCAGTCCAGGAGCATGACATTTGATATTTACTTGTTTCATACATGTATTGTTTCATACATGTACACTTGTTTAATTGCTCCTGTATGATATGTTTGGACTGGAGGCCTGTGATCATGCCGGGCGGATTGTGTTGTTATGCATGTGATCACGCCGGGCAAATTGTACTATTATGGCTATGACCACGCTGCGCGAGTTATGATATTGAGCTTGTGATCACACTGGGCTGGCAGCACATTGAATTGGCCGTGCTTGTGTGTGGGTATGGATCCATCCCCCTAAGATCAACCTCTCATATTTCTCTCTTGATGCTGTACAAGCGGTTATTGAGAATACTGATCAGTGGTTTTGGAACGGATATAGAAAAGTTGAGGGAATCTGGCTAGTGTTTTGTTGGATTTTGCATTTCATCTTTACCAGCGATTTCCTTGATCATTTATCTTATTTTACTACATATCACCTCTATATGACAAGATATTGTCTGAGCAGAGTATTTGACAGATGTTTTCTCACTAAATTTGATGAGTTGATTTCAGTATTGTTCTGTACCGAAATTAAAGATGAAACTACACAGGTGATAGCTAGTATCATTAATGATTTGTGCTCCTTTTACCTTGCCGTGTTTATTTACGATACTTATTGAGTACATTGGGGCGGTTGTACTCAAACTATATTCTACGCTTAATTGTGCAAATCCACGTATGGGGTTCAATCATCAGCAGTAAGTTGCTTTTCGGACAATCTGCTAGAGGTGAGGTAGAGTTTCATCTTTTGTCGCAGTTTGGCTTGTCTTTTTTCTTTCATACTGTTATCATAGTCCAGATAGTGTATTTATCCCTTAGTTTCATACTTGTATTCTGTTGCAGTAGCTCGTGACTTCGTAATATCAGTTTCTGGGGGGATTTACCTTGTATTAGTGGTTTTTATTGTATTGAGACCTCATATTTATGTTATTTCTATGAATTTCGATATTATATTGCTTCTCTATCGTGTTTCGGCTTGCCTAGCCGGTGTTTTAGGCGCCATCACGATGGGTTGGACTTTGGTTTGTGAAAAAATCATCTGTTGCAGCTTGATGAATTGGAGGAGTTTAGACTTGAAGAGTATGGAAATTCTAAATTGTACAAAGAAAAGACAAAAAGATGGCATGATAACCTTATTCGCCATAATAATTTTACAGTTGGAGACCGAGTATTTTTGTACCATAGCCGGTTGAGATTATTCATGGAAAATTCAAGTTGCGTGAGGACTGTACATTGTAACGTAAGTGACCCCCCTATGGTGCATTTAAAATACGCCATATAGATGGGGAGACAAATTCAAGGTAAACAATCATCATTAAACCTTATATCAGTACAATCTTTGACAAACATGCTTCAACAGTTGTTTTTTGCCTAAATTTTTTAAAATAAGTCGAGCTGGCAACGTTAAACTCAGAACTATTTTCTTCCACTCTCTTTAATCTTTTATGTAATTATTAGTAGTAACATATAATATTAATTTATATGCTAATATTTATTTTAAAAAAAGAATAGTTAAAAAAGGTTATATTTGCTTGTTTATACTATATATTTATACGAATAGGTGTATAGTATGTATTAATAAATTTTGTCATGAGAAATTAAGCATTCCATGGAACGAAAAATAGAACTTTCTCTTTTCACGACAGAGAATTATTTTCTTAAACACAATTTTGCCTTTGTTATAGCAGAAAAATTCCGTGATACGTGAAAAAGGAAATGAGGCAAGAATAGCTCCTTTATCCCCTTTTACTTTGAATTTATTTGTCATGAGGATATGAAATTATTTAAACTTGGGGGTAGAGGAATATGTTTGTTATATATGTGTTTCTTGTATTTATTTATTTTTTGTTAAAAAAGGTAAAAAAAATATATGAAACAACAAAAATGTGTTTTTAGTAAAATTAAAAAAAAAACTGAAAAATAAATAATATTTGAGTTGCTTTATTCCTAATGCAACTTATTTCATATATTTTCATGGATTTCTTGTTTGGTTCTTTGCCATGGTCGTAATATTTTGAACCGAATATTTTTTAGGACCTTTAGTTGTTTTAATTTGTTTTGGTAAATAAGTTGGCTAAACTTGATTTGACGTGAAAAGCATGAAACTTAGAAAAGATGAATTTGATTCAGTATCGTTCATGGGTTTTATGATTATTTTTCTAAGCTCATACTTACTTATTGGTGATTGAAATCATAGATTTCGTTGGACCCAAGAGCATTGCACGATTAGCTTATATTGTCTAGTTCTCTTGTTTACTAGGAAATCTAGAACTTGCCTTGAATTCCTACCATGCTATTGATTCTGTCATCCAATCATCTATGTCTGGATTCAGTAACAGATCCTGCACCCATTGATTTTGCACCTTCTAACATCTTGAGCTCGGTATTGTACCTTAACCTCAGTACACTTCACACCCACCTAATCGTGAGAAAGTGACGATTCAAGATAATCTAACTTTGACACATATTCATCTGCACTTATAGCTACATATTTGGACTTAAGAAAGCTTAATTGGGCGTAATCACCCTTTAACCGAGAGGTATTGAGTGAGTACTTGAGTTTTGAGCGTCATAACAACCTTAATCTATCAAGCAAACATAAATTGACTTTACCCATTAGGTTTACACCTTGGTTAATATTACAACCCTAGGCTTTTCTCTATTTGATAAAACTTCAAAAACATTTTGATTGTTACTTGTTTTCTAGCTTAGTCACAAATCTTAGTAGTTTAATTAGTGAAATTGATACCTACTTTTGTTTGGAAGATAAATTTTGTTATTTCAAGTTGTTCACTTAAGTGTTTACCATAGCACCCAATATAAACTCCTTGAGGTTCGACCTCCACTTAGATTGGGTTATTATTATTATATCCATCATTTTATATTCCCTTATTTGGGGTGTGACTTAGACGTGATCAATTTTTATCATGGTCTCGGGGGAGTAACCGGTGTTAGCTATATACTAGAGTTTGTTTCTTGAGTATCTTCTTTTACTTTTTTGATTCTAACTTGTTAAAGAGAATTTATGTCCCTAATGGTGAACAACGAACTTGGAAACATACCATTGGGAAAGGTGGATGGCGAAGAGGAGCAACTTGATGAAATGACACAAGCTTTACAACAAAACTGTTGAGGCCATAGGCAACAAGACAATATTTCTCCACCTCTCCCACCTCCACCACCACCAGGACCTCAAGCGGCTCAACATCGAAATTTACCCAATGAAGATATGCAAATGCCATAGTCCCCCCCTCGTGTTAGGGCGTGCAACTTTCAAATCACCACTGTGATGCTCACTTTTCTCGAGCAACGAGGTTATTTCACCGAGGTGCCACATCAAACTGCTTACAAGCATTTGAAAGGTTTTGTGGGTGCGTGCTCGGGAAGCAAACAAACAATATTTCAGAAGATGCATTACGATTAAGGCTTTTTCTGTTCTCACTAAGGGGAAAGACTATGGATTGGTAGGAACGCTTTCGTAATCATTCTATTCATATATGGGATGAATTGGTGGCTAATTTTATTTCTAAGTTCTTCTCTCACGGGCATATGGCATCTATATAGGATGAAATATTAGCCTTCAAAGAAGAGCCCATTAAATCTTTTCATGAGATTTGGGAGCAGTATCGGACTATGGTAAAGGAGTCCCTAACAGTGATATGACGATAACATAATCCAACAAACTTCTACCGTGGTATTAATACCATAAATCAATGTGTGATTAATCAATTGGCTAGAGGCAATTTCATGACAACACACTATGTGGAGATATGTGAGATTCTTGATGAGATGGCGAAAACCTCTTCGACTTGGCAATCCCGAGCCAATGTTCCTCAAGGTGATCCCAACATGATTCACCTTCATAAAGAATTGCAAGACCATGACTAAGTTATTGCAAAATTGACCACCACCATGACTCATCGTGATAAGGCTCAACTTCAACAAACTCAGGCTCCTAAGAAATTTCATGCCATGGGGGGGGGGGTTAAGTGTTTTTCCATCAAAAAGCAAACTAAAGGTCCCCAATTTAAACCCCAGGTAGAGACTTATGCACAAGATGATGGTGGTTATGATCAAGATGACTCCTACTAGGAGCAAGAAAATAAGGTACAATTTGTGAAGAATTACCAAGGGCAACAGAGCAATTTTCAAGGCTCTTATAAAAATCAATGGCGCTCTCAAAACATCCAAGGAAATTGTGGTTCTAACAATCAAGGAAATTTGAGAGGTAATAACCAAGGAAATTCGGAGAACAACAAAAATCATGAAAATTGGAGTTCAGGTTTCCAAAGACCTCCAATGTACCAACAACCAAGCAACCCACCTCCCTATCCTTCTTATTGTTCAAGTTCTTCAAGTAACAAAATGGGTCGTATTGAGAACATGTTCAAGAAAATGATGGAAAATAAGGTGGATTTGGATGCCCAACTTGCCTCACATACCACCTCGATTCAGAATCTTGAAGTTCAAATGGGTAAAATCTCTCATGTTCTTGCTATTCGTCCTAGCGGTGCATTACCAAGTGATATAGTAGTGAACCCAAAGGGTGGTAACAATACGGGACATGACATGGCCGTTATCACAAGAACTGGAAGAGGCGGAAATGCACCCACCTCAAATGAAAAGCAAATTGGAGATGATGACCAAATGTTCCAAGAGGAGGAACTCCCACAAAATGATGTTCAAGTACATGATGAAGTTCAGATTGATATTGATGATAGTGTTGAAGATATCCGAGAGGTGGTGAACCCGTCTAAGGAATACATTGTTGATATGCCGGATCGGGTGGTGCAAATGGATAAGGCACCCTTGCCAAAGCCTCCACCTCCTTACCCTAAAGTCTCGCAAAGAAAAATGGCGAAAATCAATTTAAGAAGTTTTCCTAAATGATGAAAGTTCTCTCTATTAATGTGCCATTGGTGGAAGCTTTGAAGCAAATTCTCGGTTATCCCAAGTTTATGAAGGATCTTGTTACCAAGAAAAGATCGATGAACTCTAAAACAATAAAGATCACTCATCAAGTTAGTGCTATTGTTCATTCCATGGCTCATAAGTTGGAGGATCCCGACGCTTTCACAATTCCTTGTACTATTTGGAAATGCCGATTTTGCTAAAACTATATGTGATCTTGGGGCAAGTATCAATTTGATGCCCTATTCGATGATCAAAACTTTCGGATTGGGAAACCAAGACCCACATCTATGAGGTCAAAAATGGCCGATCGCACAATGAAAGAACATTTTTTATTTAGGATGTATTGGTCAGAGTTGATAAACTTATTCTTTCGGCGGACTTTGTAATTCTTGATTATAAGGTTGATTATGAAGTGCCTATCATTCTTGAAAGGCCTTTCCTTTCTACATGTAAGGATCTTTGGGATGTTGAAGCAGAGAACTCACTTTTCGGGTTAGTGATGAACAAGTGGTTTTTTATGTGTGCATGTCTATGCGTTAACCAAATAGCAATGAGGTGTGCTCTTTTGTGGATTTGGTGAATGATGTCATTGTTGATGGTACTAGTGTCACAGTCAATGTTGGTGACATGATGGAAGCCGCTTTGCTCAGCTTTGATGATGATAAGATGGATGGTTTCATGGAACGTGTGAACTCTTTGCAAGGAATGGGGTCTTACAACTATGCACCCCGAAAGTTATCATTAGATCTTGAGAATAGGAAGACTCCTCATAAAAAGCCTTCAATTGAAGAGCCACCTACCTTAGAGTTGTAGCCATTCCCACCCCATCTTCAGTATGAATTTCTTGGCCTTAGGTCTCTTGTTTGACTAACGTGCAGGTAGATTCCACATTGGCAATCTTACAAAGAAGGCAGAAATCTATTGGATGGACTTTGGTGGACATTTAGGGTATAAGCCTCGCATTTTGCATGCATAAGATAAATTTGAAGGATGGTGCTAAACCATATATTGAACATCAAAGAAGACTCAATAAGGTTATACAAGATGTGGTCAAAAAGAAGATTATTAGATGGTTGGAAGCGGGGGTTGTCTACCCCATTTTTGATAATTCATAGACTTCTCCAGTTCAATGTGTCCAAAGGGGGTGTGATGGTTGTAACCAATAATAAGAATGAGTTGATACCTGCAAGAACGGTTACCGGTTGGAGGGTTTGTATGGATTATCGAAAGCTCAACAAAGCCATAAGGAAGGACCATTTTCCTCTCCCTTTCATAGATCAAATGCTTGATAGGTTCGACGGTCGTGCTTTCTATTGCATTCTTAATAGGTTACTTGAGATACAACCAAGTTCTTATTGCACCGGAAGACAAAGATAAAACCATCTTTACATGCCCATATGGTACCTTTGCTTTCAAGCGGATGCCTTTTGGATTGTGCAATGCACATGTGACTTTTTATCGGAGTATAGTGGCTATTTTCATGGATATCGTGGAAGACTACCTTGAGGTCTTCATGGATGAATTTTCGGTGGCTGGAGAATCATTTGATGATTCTCTTGCTAATTTGAACAAGGTGTTGGCTAGATGTGAGGAAACAAATTTGGTACTCAATTGTAGAAATGTCATTTCATGGTTGAGGAAGGCATTGTCCTTGGTCATAAAATTTAAAAGAATGGTATTGAAGTTGATAAGGCGAAGATTGAAGTTATTTCTAAGCTTCCACCTCCTACCTCGGTAAAAGGAGTGCTGAGTTTCTTGGGCCATGCGCGACTCTACCGGAGATTTATCAAAGATTTCCTGAAGTGGTGAACCCCTTGTGCAAACTCCGAGAGAAGGATGCCAAGTTCCATTACAAAGAAGATTGTATGAGAGTTTTTGAACAATTGAAGCTCAAGTTGACAACAACTCCAATCATTACATCTCCAAATTGGAGTTCACTATTTGCGCTCATGTGTGATACAAGTGATGTAGCTGTTGGGGCTCTTTT
Source organism: Nicotiana obtusifolia (assembly GCA_002018475.1). Taxonomy (NCBI): domain Eukaryota; kingdom Viridiplantae; phylum Streptophyta; class Magnoliopsida; order Solanales; family Solanaceae; genus Nicotiana; species Nicotiana obtusifolia. The sequence goes on along the minus strand of MCJB01032490.1, from coordinate 67,835 downwards.
GGGGCAATGTGTCAACAAAGTTTTCCACCCGGTCTGCTATGCTAGTAAGTCCATGAATGGTGCCCAAGTCAACTATACCGTTATGGAGAAGGAGCTACTTGCCAAAATATTTGCTATTGAGAAGTTTTGCCTGTACTTTATGGGTTCCAAAGTTATTGTGCACACGGATCAAGCGGCACTTCGCTATCTTATGAGGAAAAAGAAATCGAAAGATCGTTTGCTGAGATGGGTGCTTCTATTGCAAGATTTTGATATTGACATCCAAGATAAGAAGGGAATTGAAAATCAAGTGGCGGACCACTTGTCTCATTTAGAGGAGGAGGGGAGGCCACATGATGGCCTTGAGATCAATGACTCTTTTTTCGATGAGCAACTACTTGAAATTTAAGTGAAAGTGGTACCATGTTTTGCTGATTTTGAAAATTCCTTTTGAGTGGTATCATTCTAGAAAAGTTCACTTGAAACCAAAGGAAAAAGATCAAGAGCGATGGCAAAACAATACTATGGGATGAACCGTACCTTTTCCGAATTTGCACAGAGGGAGTGATTAGAAGATGTGTGCCGGATGAAGAACAAGATAATATTCTTGGGGCTTATCATTCTTCACCTAAGGTTGGTCATCATGGGGGATCAAGAATGGCGGGTAAAGTCCTAAATTGTGGTTTCTATTAGCCTAATCTCTACAAAGATGTAAATGATATTGTAAGAAGATGTGATGAATATCAAGGAACCGGCGTAATTTCAAAGAAAAATGAGATGCCTCTTACAACCATCTTGGATATTGATATCTTCGATTTTTGGGGCATTGACTTCATGGGCCCTTTTGCGAGTTCTTGTGGTAACACGTACATTTTGGTCGCGGTTGATTATGTGTCTAAATGGGTTGAAGCCGTTGCTTTATCCAATAATGAGGCTAGAAATGTGGTGGCTTTGTTGAAGAGGAACATTTTCGCATGGTTTGGGACTCCGCGGCAATCATAAGTGATGGAGGGTCGCACTTTTGCAACAAGGCTTTTGACACTTTGCTCGGAAAATATGGTGTCACTCACAAAGTGAAAACCCCCTAACATCCACAAGCAAGTGGTTATGTGGAAGTTTCCAATCGAGAGATAAATAGTATCTTGTCCAAGACGATGATTGCAAATCGGTGGGATTGGTCTAACAAGCTTGGCGATGCTCTATGGGAATATAGAACAACATATGGAACACCTATCAGAATGTCCCTATATTGATTGGTGTTCAAAAAAGCTTGTCATCTTCCGGTTGAATTCGAGCACAAGGCAATGTGGGCCTCGAAGAAATTAAATCTTGATTGGGATGTAGCCCTAACTTGTAGGTTCCATATTTTAATGAATTGGATGATTTCCGGTACCATGCTTATGAGAGTTCATCCTTGTACAAAGCAAAGATGAAGTACCTTCATGACATGTATATTTGGAACAAGGAGTTCAAGGCCTGTCATCTAGTATTGTTGTTCAACTGAAGGTTGAGAATGTTTCCCGGGAAGCTTAAATCGAAGTGTCCTACTAAAAGCTTCAAAATTGAGAATCACTCTTTCAAATCAATCCCGAACTTCCCGACCATCGAAACCAACCATACACGCAAGTCATAATGCATCATATGAAGCTGTGCAAAGTCTCAAACCGCCAAACGGAGTGCTAAAGTCCAAAACGACAGGTCGGGTCATTACATTTTCCCCCACTTAAACATATGTTCGTCCTCGAACATGCCAAGAGCCATTCCAAAGCCATCAAATAACTATATGAACTCCAGATACAAATGCCCATGAGTGATCCCATGCCACCATAATCCATATAAGTCTATTAACACGATCTCGACTTAAGATTCTTCTGTCAACCTTAACCCACAAGCCTTAGAACAAAATTCTAACATTTGGAATTCCCTTTAAGACCTGATTCTGGTATTTATTCATTGTATCAATCCGTACAAGCTGAATCAAGTCAAAAGTGTAATTCCAAAATGTAACCACATGATGTGTCTCATAACTCATATGTATATAACCATATCTTCTGCCTGCAATAACTGCTCATTACCGAACCCCGTACCGATAACGTACCTCATATTACATGGAACCTTGTGCCAAGCCTAACACTACTAATGATGAAAGAAACATGTAAAACTCATAACCACCCATCAGAACCACAAGTCATGCAGTTTTTTCACTCAACAAGAAACATCACCGAATTATGAGCTATCTATTGGTACCCTTATTCCAAACATACCTTACCCAAATCTGATTCTACTAATTCTAGGTCCAATTTCTCGTCTAGCCCAGTACAAGCTACTCGACCGCCACACCATATAAATACCATCTAGAATCTCATACAACACGATCCGTGCGCCAAACAAGCAATAACTCGAATATGACCAATAATGAAAAGGAAACCTAAGTACGAGATCTATCCCGCACGTGTAATAGATATAATATCAAAACAAAATGCTATGATTCCATCCCAGAAAAGAGAAGCAAAACATGCGAAATACGTACAAGGAATCATATCCAACATAACACAATTGCAACATGCAAAACGATCCCATAACATCCTCGTGGGAATTCACATCGAGCCATAAACATCATACACATCAAACACATGTGTTTCAACAACAAGCATGCAAAGTGCATAAACATAACCTTGGGGAGACGGATAGCCTAATGTGCTATGAAAAATAAAACACAAGCACATCTATGGTGTAATAAGCATCAACATCTCAAGAGCCATCCGGCTCACATATTACTACAAGGCTTAAACAGCGCCACGACATGCATGTGAATAATCAAGTAGTCTCTAAACCTGAAGATTATGTGAATCTCCATAGCTGGCTTTTGCTCTCCCATTGAAATGACAGATACGTCTCGCATACGTGATCACCTCTAGAGAAACACTCCTTAACCTTATGCACCAAGTAGCAAAACATGAACGTCAACGTTTACCCACCACGTGACCCGTGCAGTACGAGTCAAGCATCTGAAAAACAAAACACAATGCGTCTTCTATAGTAAAAACTCTTCCCAAGCGATACAAGATAATGCTAACATTCTGTTAAACAACTGAAATCTCCTATGTTGTCTAGAACTCATGAAGTTCCATTCAAAACTGAACCACAGCCTTTTCCATTAAATTCCAATGCCTCACAGCTCACTGTATCTATCATACTATTGTATGAAAATACGAGAATTTTGTTATTAATTTTTAATCACAAGGAGACTAAGCACTCCGTCAACCAAAACCCTCCACTTAACTCATTTTAGGAGAAAATCACGACACACTAAAACCTTCCATACTCATAGAAGACATCAACCTCAAGTCGTGCTCGAAACCATCATAAACTCCTCGAAACCCCATTACACATAACCAAGCCATCAAAACTAACTCCCCATGCATCAACCAAGTCACGTAGACTTTCAACCCAAAAAGTATTGCCACAAAAGCACCTGCAAAGTCCTGTCATACAAAAGGAGCCGATCATATCCATTACCACGTTGATCCGAGTCACTGTTAAACTGACCCAGCATTTTCAGATTCCTCTCGACTCACCTTCAAGATAACACTTCACTTTCCCAGTACACTATGGACCTTAATCAAAATTCATCTTAAGTGATCCCAACGTGAAACCACGTCGTCCGAAGACCTACGATCCACTTTATTTACTCTCATGCACTCTATAATACCTCAAACTGAAATACCTGCTTTGAAGAGACCTTCCATGAATCTGAAATTATTTCTTCTATCTCTCAGACACTACCTCACAAAATCAATAAAAATACATAAATGTTCCAAGTCTCTTTCACAGTCCAACGCAAATTTCGAATCCTTGGACACACCCAAATTCGAAAATCCTTAGATACGACATATTAAATCTTGAATCTGTTAGAACCTTCTCGAGAGTCACCTACCCATACCTAGTCCTGAATACATAGCCAATCTTGCTGAACGATTAGTACTCCATTAGCACATGAATTCTCCAAAAAGAAACAACCGACTGAATCATTTCCCTTGCACACTAACCCTACAGAAAAATATTTATCCCAAGTCCTTTTACAACCTTTGTATATCACTAAGATGAAATACAACACGCGCCCAACAATTCCTTGCCTAAATCATCCTCGAACTCATCCTCCTTAAATCATATCTACTCCACAAGCGTCTCTTAGTCCAAAATCTATAACAACAAGTGACTAGGCGATCCAATCGTCAATGGTACACTCCACCACTTCGCCTTAAGCCACAATCACATAACTCAAGAACCCATAATGACTGCTCTTAAGCCGTTATGATCTTACATTGTTACTCAGCTATCACATAAGCTCATGTTGCTCTAAACATAACAGATCCCCAATTATCAGCCATAAATGCTTAATCAATCTCTCGACAATTGCTCCATCTTCCTCAAGTGATCCAGACTCACATCGTAGTATGCGCATCCCATTGGATAGAAGATAAAACTCTTCATAGGAACCTCATAAGAAATTATACAATATCTAACCTTCACATAAAACATAACCATATGCATAGCCTCATATTGACCTTATTCTATGACCTTCCCATGAGCACCACCACTATGTATGTCTCGCCCTGACCTCGAGGAGCGCGACCGGTGCTCAACCGAGATGACCCACCCGAGCAAGCCTGTACAATACCTCCTAGCTAAACTCCCCCATGATTAAGGAAAAAATATATTTCATTAGTTAGACAATAAAGAGGATCATATGAACAACATCAGTTCACTAACATTAGTTAAATCTATTTAAGTGTAAAAATACTTACACTTTCATAGTTTGAAGTGTTACATGTGGTACAAATACAACATTACTAGTTTGACTTTTCCAACGCCAACATACTGCCCACACTATGTCTGTGGAGCCTCTTATACATACAAAGGAGTATAAGGATAGTGCCGGCAACAAGGCCCCCGCTATACCTCAAAACTGAATGTACGAAGAGCAAAAGATATACGATCCCAAAATGAAGTGGGGCTCACCAAGTCAGCTGGGAGGAGGATGCACCGCTTTCACTAATCAAAGTCGCCTGCAGAGGAACCACCTGCATCTATAAAGGATGTAGCGCCCCCGGCAAAAAGGCTGTTAGTACCTGTCGAATAGTACTAGAATGAAAAGAGAACACCCTCTTCAAGGATTTGAAGTGCAATATAAATGTGACGAATCAAGGAAACAAATAAAGAGCTTAATAGCCGCAAAAACCATAGAAAAATATTTTAAAGCTTTCAAAAAAAATTATAAATTTCAAGTTGGGAATCCTCTATATGACCTCTGTCACAATGCAGTAAACTTTACACGAAGCGGCCCCGCGGCCTCACCCCCAATGTGTGCGGCTGGAAGTGTATTCACAATATCCCAATCTCAACACAAAGTGGCCCCGCCGCCTCACCCCAATGTGTGCAGGTGAAGGTGTATTCACAATCACATTCTCTTCACAAAGCAGCCCCCACCTCACTCCAATGTGTGTGGGTGGAGGTACATTCACAATCACATTCTTAACACAAAGCGGCCCCGCCGTCTCACCCCAATGGGTGCGGGTTGAGGTAAGTTAACAATCACATTCTGAACACAAAGCGGCCCCGCTGCCTCAGGCCAATATGTGCGGATAGAGGTGTATTCACTATCACATTCTCTACACAAGCGGCCTCGCGCCTTACCCCAATGTGTGCGGGTGGAGGTGTATTTACAATCAAATTCTCTACACAAAGCGGCCCAATGTGTGCGAGTGGATGTGTATTCAGAATGCCATACTTTGGATTTCTAAACGGTAATAGTTGTATAACATATTTCTTCCAAATCAACTATTGGCACATTTGGCCTTAACAAGTATAAGTTCATAAGATTTCATCATATGAGAAGTAAGGATTTGATCACATTGATTTCGTACAAAGTTTTCTTCCCAAAAATGGTATAACATACCTAAGTCGAAATAGAAAATCATTAACACATGAGGGTTTAGACACATTATGCAATTTAAGAATCAATTTGCTAGATTGAGTATCCCATTTCAATAGTATCTCAAGTCCGGACTACACTTGACGGAATTTTGTAAGAATTCGGGAATTCCGATACTAGAAGAAGAGTTTGGCCTTAATACCTTAAATTCACCCCTTAATAATACTACGATGGTCGACCACATTAAACAACTTCAATCTACAACAATGCAACACAATTGCGCCAATATTAGTAAGATTTCTATACTTAAAGTCATTTAGACTTTTTATCAAACATCTAATGTGTATATCTTTCCACAACCTCATTTAATGGAATTTCTTCACCTAACAAACACCTTCCACACCAATGATTCACCTCACAACTTCCAGTAGCACATGCATGCCCAACACTTCACTCCCAACCTATAAATGTTATCAATTAATTCATTTTACAATCTCTATAATACCAACACAACCTAGGATAGGCACTTACGGCTTCCAATCACCATCCCATAAGTCATAAATCATATTTCATACATAATTAATTACCATAGGTTAGTTAGAGATGGTAGACATGCCTCTTATAGTTAAACTCTTGAGAATCCCAACTTGTAGCATTCTTGACCAATTTGGGGATTTGAATGGAAATATATGGATCTTCAAGATTAATCCTTGTTAATATAAGTGTCTAGGAGTAGTAATAAACTCAACATACTCCAAACACATTACCTTGGTTCATGGGAGGGAAGTATAGGACGGATTCCCCAAGCCCTAGCTCATAGAAATGACTTAACCACTCTCTCTACCCGGCCTTGGGGGTATTTATTGGGCTCCTACATGGGCGGTCGTGCACCTGGGCAAGTGACCGCGCATCTGGCCGCGCACAAAAGGCAGAATACCCTCTAATATGCGCGGCCGCGCATCTAGGCGTGCATATGGCATAGGTCCAGTAAAATGGCCATAGTATTATGCACAAATATACAAATGACAAACAGTTTGATGTGTTGGAAATTAGACTCAAAGAGCTTTAATTTGATAGGTATATCACCACCTAAATCTTTATAGTTTGGTAGAAGAATGCGTTTGAAGTAGGATCTTGTGCGAATTTATCTAAAACTTTAGCCCATTGCATAGTTCCCAACATGGCTTAGTTCTAGGGATCTCCTTAGGCCCTCAACAATATCCAATACAACTCCCACACTTAATATCACGATCATCTAAGTTTTTGCAGTTTTTAACCCCTCATGGAACGCAATACGACACTTAAGCGACTTGTAAGCATGCTTATGGCCTCGGACTAATATGAAATTTGAGGGGCCTCACATCCTCCCCCGCTTTGGATCATTCGTCCTCGAATGAGGGTCAAAATCTGCCATTAGCATCTAATGAGATCCCACAATTACTTCGCACACCAGCAATCCCAAATTTTGATTAACTCCTTAAATTTCCTAAGTTTTTGCCAATGTCTCCCCTGTAATTGGGCCTATCCACCTGCTAGAGAATCCCAAAACTAGTCCTAACTTCATAACCACAACACAACGATGTAAAACAATGGAAACAACAACCGGCCACAATGCCATAAACATTACACTACCAAGAAGGAGAATCCTTAACATATGTTGTACATGGGGGGACAAAATTTGTAGAAAGTTAGCTTTTAACATCATGGACACAATTACATTGCTATTCAAATAAACTAGGATACTTCTTCTTCATCTTTTTTTTTTGGCTTCCTAGATGGCCTCTTCGACTTGTTTGTTTCGCCATAACACTTTCACGGAGGCAATCTCTTTCTTTCTCAGCTTTCAGACTTGCCTATCAAGAATGGCAACTGGAATCTCTTCATAAGTCAATTCCTCATTAACCTCTATAGTCTCAATCGGAATAATAAGCGACGGATCTCCAACCACCTTCTTCAACATCGATACATGAAACACTGAGTGCACTAAGGACATCTATGGAGGTAGTTCTAGCCTGTAAGCCACCTGGCCAATCCTCTGAATGATTCTATATGGTCCGACATACCTCGGACTCAATTTTCCTTTCTCACTGAACCATATTATACCCTTCATGGGGGAAACCTTCAAGAATACCCAATTATCCTCTTGGAATTCCAAATCCCTGCGACGAACATCCGAATAGGACTTCTGAAGAATCTGAGCATCTTTCAACCGATTCTTTATGACCTTAACCTTCTCCATAACCTCCTGTATGAGGTCTAGTCCTATCAATTCAGCTTCCCCAATCTCAAACCATCCAATGGGAGATCTACATCTCCTACCATATAAAGCCTCGAAGGATTCCATCTTAATGTTGGCATGATAACTGTTGTTGTAGGAAAATTCTATGTGCGGCATATGATCATCCCAGCTACCTTTGAATTCAAGAACATGAGCGCGCAACATATCCTCAAGTGTCTGAATAGTCTGCTCTGCTTGTCCGTCAGTCTGCAGGTGAAAGGTTGTACTAAGATTCACCTGAGTACCCAAACCTTGCTGAAATTTCTTCCAAAAGTTAGCTGTGAAGTGTGCCCCCCGATCAGAAATGATAGAAACTGGAGCGCCATGCAACCTGACTATCTCTTTAATATATAACTGAGCATACTGTTTCGCTATGCTGGTAGCCTTAATAAGTAAGAAGTGTGCTGATTTCGTGAGTCAATCCACAATCACCCAAATTGAGTCAAACTTATTAGGGGTGCGGGGTAGTCCTACCATAAAGTCCATATTGTTCATCCCCCACTTCCACATCGGAATTTCTATGCTTAGCGCCAACCCCCCGGGCCTTTGGTGTTCTGCCTTCACTTGTTGACAATTTGGGTATCTTGCCACAAAGTCCGCTACATTCCTCTTCATATCATTCCACCAGTAGACTTCTTTGAGGTCATGATACATCTCTTTAGAGCCTGGGTGCACGGAATACCTAGAAGTGTGGGCCTCGGTCATGATTCTTTCCCGGAGACCATCTACATTTGGAACAAATAGTCGCCCTTGGTACCTTAGTGTACCAACACCCATGCCAAGAGAAAAAAACCATGGTCTTATGTTTATAAATTCCTTTGTTCAACTGTACCAGTAACGGATCAACGTACTGCTTCTCCTTGACTTCCATAACAAGTGATGATTCAGCCCTATTTTGCACAATCACCCCTTCTTCACTAGAGTCCGTACGACGGACTCTCAAACTAGCCAATCGATGAACCACCTTGGCCAAAGACCCTATATATGCCTCCAAGTGAGCCAAACTTCCTATAGATTTCCGGCTAAGAGCATCCACCACAACATTATCCTTCACAAGATGATGTAGGATATCGATGTCGTGATCTTTGACTAACTAAAGCCATCTTCTTTGCCTCAAATTCAATTCCTTCTGCTTTAAAATATATTGAAGGCTTTTATGGTCCATGAATATATCCACATGGAACTCATACAAATAATGACACCAAATCTTTAATGGAAAAACCACCGCCGCGTGATCTAAGTCATGTGTTGGATAGTTCTTCTCATCATTCTTGAGTTGCCTAGAACAATTAGCGATCAAATTTCCATGTTGCATCAATACACACCCTATTCCGATTCTCGAGGCATCACAATACACGACAAACCCATTTGTACCCTCTGGTAGGGTTACCACCGGTGTCGTAGTCAATCTTGCTTTCAATTCCTGGAAGCTCTTTTCACAAGCATCCGACGTGGAATTTAACTGCCTTCTGCATCAATTTAGTCAATGGAGAGGCAAGAATAGAGAACCCCTCCACATTTCTTGTAATACCAAGCTAAGCCCAAGAAACTGCGAATCTCTGTTGGAGTTTTAGGCCTTTGCCAATTCTTCACTGTTGTGACCTTCTGCGGATCAACTTTAATTCCTTCTTTGGAGACGATATGACCCAAGAATGTGACAGATTCAAGTCAAAATTCACATTTCAAAAACATCGCATACATTTGGTGCTGATATAGAGTTTGTAGAATTGCCCTGAGATGACCAGCGTGGTCCTCTTAACTTCGTGAACATACCAGAATATTGTCAATGAATACTATCCTCATAAGAGTCAAGGAACGTCTTGAAAACTCAGTTCATAAGATCCATGAAAGCTGTCGGGACATTTGTTAGCCCAAAAGAGAAGACCAAAAATTCAAAGTGCCCATACCGGGTCCTGAAAGCTATTTTAGGAATATCCTGCTCCCTGATCTTCAATTGGTGATACTCGGATCTTAAATCAATCTTGGAGAAATACTTAGCACCCTGCAATTGATCAAACAAGTCATGTATCCTTGGCAATGGGTACTTATTCTTGGCCATGACCTTGTTGAGCTGCCGATAATCAATACACATTCTCAGTGACCCATCTTTCTTCCTTACAAAGAGAATCGTTGCGCCCCAAGGCGACACACTCGGCCGAATGAAACCCTTCTCGAGCAAGTCCTTCAATTGTTCCTATAGTTCCTTCAATTCTGCCGGTGCCATTTTGTAGCGTGGAATAGATATATGCTGCATGCCTAGAATCACATAGATACCAAAATCAATCTAGGTGTCTGGTGGGATCCCAGGGAGCTCATTCGGGAAGACCTCCGAAAACTCATTCACAACAGGCACAGCCTCAAGTGTAGGGTGCCTCAGCATCGGTGTCCGTAACCCGGAGAAAATGCTAAATACACCCCTTATTGATCATCGTTGTGGCTTTAAGGTAAGAAATAAAGCTACCCCTTGGCACCACATCATCCCCCTTCCATTCAACAACTGGCTCATTTGGAAATTCAAACCTAACTGTGATAATACAATCCCTATAAACCCGCGCGGTATCAATAGACTCACCAACCGAAGTAAATACAGAGAACGACTGATGAAGTTGTTCCGGTTCAATCCCAAATTCCATAGCAACATAAGGAGTTACATATTACAAGGTGGAACCGGGATCAATAAGAGCATATACATCATGAGATTGGACGGTCAATATACATGTAACGACATCTGGAGAAGCCTCTGAATGTTGACGTCTCCACATAGCATAAAACCCATTGGGCCCACCCGAGCTCTGGGTACCGCCCTTAGCTGCACCACATCCTACGGGTGCTGGCATTCCTCGAGCTGGGGGAAGTCATGTGGATGTAATAGTTGTAGAACTAGCTGGTTGTGCCGTACCCCTACCCACACTCAGGCAGGACGAACGACAATCTCTGTGAATGTGACCCCTGATACTGCACCCGCAGCATATGGGCTGGTCCAAAAAGCAGGCCCCAATATGCATCTTCCCACACCTAGGGTATGGGGGCCTCTGCTACTGCTAAAATCTCCCTCCAAGCTGGCCTTGCTGGTAGGATCCCCTATAGCCCTGATTGGGCCCAAAACGGCTCCACTGTTGACTGGGCCAGGATGGCAGTGCACTGACTGAAGACTGAGCAAAGGACAGGGATGGCCCTGATGACCCTCCCCTAAAGGCTGACCTACCACCGCCACCACCAGAAGTACCACTAAAATTGCTCGCCGACCGGGCCTCTTGATACCCTCTCTCTCCATTCTATTCTTCCATTTGCGGTTCTCAATGGCTTGAGAAAATGCCACCATCTTACCATAGTTCATATGAGAATTCAAGGCAGCTGTAGCGGCCTAATTAATAACCAAGAGGCTAAGGCCCTGCATAAATCGGCGCACTCTAGCCTCCATAGTGGGCAACAAGTAGATGGCATACTTGGACACGCGTACGAACCTCATATGATACTCCCACACACTCATGTACCTTGCTTCAAACTCTCAAACTCAGCAGCACGGGATGTCTTATTCTTGGCAGGCAAGAAATGATCAACTAAGGCAGCGACAAACTCACTCCACCTCTCTGGAGGGCTCCCCTCCTTACAGGACTCCTCCCACATCTCGAACCAAGAATAGGCCACCTCTTTCAGGCGATAGGAGGCCAACTTCACCCCCTTCGTCTTAGTAGCACGCATTACTCTCATCTTATCAATAATGTCCTGTGGTCTTCCTCGGGATTAGTACCCGTGAACACTGGAGAATCCAACTGAAGAAACCTTTTCACCCTGGAACTACCAGAATCCCCTTGTTGGCTGGAAGAAGCATGTGCAACGTTCGATCTCTGGGCTTGTAGCCACTATCTGAGCCAACATCTGGATGGCTCCCCTAAGGTCCCCATCAGAAACACCAGGACCGGAAGCTGGGGCTGGAGGTGGAACTGGGATATCAGTCAGGGTGGAATAGTTGCGCCCTCAGTAGAAGTAAGAATTGGCGCAGTTGGAGCAAGAGTAGTAGAATCAGGCAATGTAGTAACTGGGGGAATGTCCTCACCCCTTGGGTGTTCACCCATATCATCAGGTATGGAATCAACTACGACACCTAGTGTTAGAGGAGGAATAGTCTTGCAATCAGCACTATCGCACGATCTAGAACATCAAAGAAGGGCAGTATTCCTAAATGCCGAAGTCGCCTCCTTATAATAGACGTGATTGAAAACACACCAATAAAAAGGACTCTACTAGACATGGCTCCGAGACATCCTAGGAAACATAAAAACCTTAGTCTCTGATACCTAGCTTGTCATGCCTCAACCTCGGGGAGCGTGACCGGCGCTCAATCGAGATGAACCGGCCGAGCATGACTGTGCAATTCCTCCTACCCGAACTCCCTCATGATTAAGGAGAAAATCTATTTCATTAGTTAGACAATAAAGAGGATCATGTGAACGACGTCAATTCACTAACATTAGTTACATCATTTTAAGTCTCAAAATACTTACACTTTCATAGTTTGAAGTGGTACATGTGGTACAAATACAACATTACTAATTTGACCTTCGCAACGCCAACATACTACCCACACAATGTTTACAGAGCCTCTAATACGTACAAAGGAGTACAATGATAGTGCCGGCAACAAGGCCCCGACTATACCTAAAAACTAAATGTACAAAGAGCAAAAGATATACGACCCTGAAATGAAGTTGGGCTCACCAAGTCAGCTGGGAGGATGGTGGACAGCTGTCATTGGTCAAAGCCGCCTGCAAAAGAATCACATGCATCCATTAAAGATGCAGCGCCCACGGGAAAAGGGGCGTTAGTACATGTCGAATAGTACTAGTATGAAAACCAAACACCCACTTCAAGGATTTGAAGTGCAACATAAATTTGACAAATCAAGGAAACGAATAAAGAGCTTAATAGCCGTTAAAACCATAGCAAGATAATCTAAAGCTTTCAAAAACATTTATAAATTTAGAGTTGGGAATCCTCTATATGACCTCTGTCACAATGCCATAATCTCTACACAAAGCGGGCTCACCGCCTCACCCAATATGTGCGGGTGGAGGTGTATTCACAATACCCCAATCTCAAAAGAAAGCAGCCCCGCCGCCTCACTCCAATGTGTGCAGGTGGAGTTTTATTCACAATAACATTCTCTGCACAAAGCGGCCCTGTCGCCTCACCCCAATGTGTGCGGGTGGAGGGGCATTCACAATCACATTCTCAACGCAAAGCGGTCCCGCCGCCTCACCCCAACGTATGCGGGTGAAGGTGTATTCACAATCACATTCTCTGCAAAAAGCGACCCCGCCGCCTCGTCCCAATGTGTGCGGGTGGAGGTGTATTCACAATGCCATACTTCAGATTCCTAAAACGGTAATAGTTGTACAACGGATTTCTTCCAAATCAACCATTTGGCACCTTTGGCCTTAACAAGTATAAGTTCATAGGATTTCATCATATTAGAAATAAGTATTTGATCACATTGATTTCGTACAAAGTTTTTTTTCCCAAAAAGGGTATAACATAACTAAGTCGAAATAGAAAATCATTAACACATGAGGGTTCGGACACATTATGAAATTTGAGGAGTTCTGATACTAGCAGAAGAGTTTAGCCTTCATACGTGAAATTCATCCCTTAATTATAGTATGATGGTCCATCGCACTAAACAACTTCAATCTACAATAATGCAACACAATTGCGCCAATATTAGTAAGATTTCTTTACTTTAAGTCATTTAGACTTTTTATCAAACATCTGATGTGCATATCTTTCTACAACCTCCTTCAATGGAATTTCTTCACCTAATAACCACCTTCCACACCAATGATTCACCTCACAACTTCCATTAGCACATGCATGCCCAACACTTCACTCCCAACCCATAAATGTCGTTAATTAATTTATTTTACAATATATGCAATACCAGCGAAACTTAGGTTAGGCACTTGTGGCTTCCAATCCCCATCACAAAAGTCACAACACATATTTCATACATAATTTATCATCATATATTAGTTATATACGGTAGACATACCTCTTATAGCGAAACACTTGAGAATCCCAACTTGTAGTGTTCTTGACCAATTTGGGGATTTGAATGGAAATCTATGAATCTTCAAGATTAATTCTGTTAGTATAAGTGTTTAGGAGTAGTAATCAACTCAAAATACTCCAAAAACATTACCTTGGTTCATGGGAGGGAAGTATAGGATGGATTTCCCTTGATAGAGCAAGCCCTAGCTCAAACAAATCACTTAGCCACTCTCTCTACCCGGACTTGGGGGTATTTATTGGGCTCCTACATGCGCAGTCATGCACCTGGGCAAGTGACTGCACATATGGCCACACACAAAAGGCAGAATACCCTCTTATATGCACGACCGCGCATCTAGGTGCTCATATGGCATAGGTCTAGTAAAATGGCCATAACATTCTATAGAAATATCCAAATGACAAACGGTTTGATGCATTGGAAACTAGACTCAAAGGGCTTTAATTTGATAGGTATGTCACCACCTAAGTCTTTATAGTTTGGTAGAAGCATCCGTTTGAAGTAGGATCTTGTGCGAATTTATCTGAAACTTTATCCCATTGCGTAGTCCCAACATGGCTTAGTTCTAGGGATCTCCTTAGGCCCTCAACAATAACCAATACAAATCCTACACTTAATATCATGATCATCTAAGTTTTTACAGTCCTTAGCCCCTCGTGGAAGGTAAGATGACACTTAAGCGACTTGTGAGCGTGCTTGTGGCCTTGGACTAATAGGAAATTTCAGGTGCCTCACAATGTAATCAATTGATCCTCCAAGTCCACACTTGTCCACAGGCTGCAGGAATCCATTTATTCAGTCAGCATCAATTGAAGGTCCAACAACACGATCAAAATTCGAGACCATATTGCATCCCGAAATGATAATCAAGCATTCACATTCCCTATGTTGTTCAAGAAATCTCCCTCACATCACGTTCGAAATCTCAAAATATAAGAAGTCATCACCAGCAGGAAATACAGAGACTAAGTCATTTTTCCACAATGACCCAAATCGCACCACGATTCATTAAAGCATGTGGCTACCCTACTATAAAATCCATAACGATACGCTCCGACGTCCACTCCGGTATAGCTATCTTACGAAGATAAACCACCTAGTCTCCAATGCTCATACTTGACCTGCTGACAATTCAACTACCACGAGACATGTCCAACAATGCCCTTTTTTATCCTTCGCCACTAATAATGCTGCCTCAAACGACGATCCATCTCCGTAGCACCTGGAAAAATAGAATGCCACAAACTCTAAGCCTCCTCAAGGATTATCTCCCTCAAACCATCAACACTAGAAACACAAATTTGACGCAGAAGTTGCAACACACTATCATCAGTAAAGACCACTTCAGTAGCGTCGCCTGGCAACACCATGTCCCTAGGGACAAGAAAATGGAGACCATCATACGAACGAGCCTTAATGGGCTTAAACAAGGAAGATTGCGCAACAAACAAACAAGAACGCTACTAAGCTCGAAAATACCCAATCTTGCAATCCTATCGGCCAAAGCCTAAACATCCATAACCCAAGTGCCTCTCCCTGCTGGAACAAATGCCAAACTCCAAATCATGAACCGAATAATCCTCCTCATAAAGGTTCAATTTTCTACGACATATATGTAAAAACTATGCCATTATACACCAACACTGCCTAAAGCATCACAATTTATTTTGTTCAGCCCTGAACCCGTGCGGAAACACCATACTAGCTGAAATAATTAAACACCCCTCTATAAGGAGTTGATAGTAATCTGCCCTCATAATGCATGGAAAAATATCCCGCATCACTTTTGTAGCATCATCATAACTCGCAGGTGCCCAACTGACATCGCGTACGAATGAGTAGGAAGGAACTGAAGATATAGGTTTCATGCTGAAATAGAGTCGCACGATAAGGAATCAAGTAAAGAAAGTTCCCCTAACAGTCTTGTTGTATCTCGAAGATAAGTACAAACGTCTCCGTACCGATTCGCAAGACTCGTCTAGACGTGCTCATGACTCATGTGACCTAAGTAACCTAGTGCTCTGATACCAGGATGTCACGACCTAATTCCCACTGTAGGCCGTGACAGCAGCCAACATTGTTGTTAGGTAAGCCAACAATAAATCAACATAATTAGCGAGTATGAACGAATATCGTGCCAACAATACAATACAATTGCGAACAACAATCTACAATCCCCAAAACCCGATGTCACAAGTGCATGAGCATTTACTAGAATATACAATGCTACTACAATAACTATCTGAAGTAGAAAATAGACAGAATAAAGTAAAAAAGGAAGGGGACTCCGTGTGCTGTGGACCATAGCATAGAAAGCAGCACACCACAAAGTCTCCTCACCAGTTGTGCCTACATGCCTATATGAACACCAGATAGACATGTCTCAGTGCCTACACAATTGGGTAGAAGTGTAGTATGAGTACGTAAATCAATACGTACCTAGTAAGTATCTAGTCTAACCTCGAAGAAGTACTGGCGAGGGATCGATATTCGACACTTACTAATGGTCCAATAATCAGATATACATAAGAAAATAGACAGGTATGAGTCAGGCGAGTAGCAAAAAAAAGATAAACATGAACAACATGCTTCTCAATAGAAGGATAACTATAAAATTATCAACTACTAATTACTATCCCGAATGAAATATATGTGATCAATATCAAGTTCAAATGCCAAATCTGATTCAAGCCGCTCATGTATGCACTGACTCTCTTTCAAAATATTCCGCACGATTCTGCCAACGCGAACGGTCCGATCCCTCAAGAGAGGTTTTACAATATCATGTTGAGGCAAACAACCTGATCCCACAAGAGTGGTTTTATAATATCATGTCAAGGCGAACACCTTGATCCCACAACAATGGTGTTACATAATCCTGCCAAAGAGAACGACCCGATCCCATAAGAGTACAGTAACATAATCCTGCTGAAGTTAATGACCTGATCCCATAATAGTGGTTTACAATATTCTGTCGAGGCGAATGGCCCGATTCCATAAGAATAATGCTAAGGCGATCAGCCCGATCCTGAAAGAATATTGAAACTTTCGACAAGTCACTAGCCCAACTTGCGAATATACTTTCAAGTTAAATAATTATGAACATTTTAAACAAATTAGGATGACACATGAGTAAATCCGTAAGAGAAGGTATAGTTTCTGCGACTAATCAAGTAGTGCGCCAAGTCTCTAGAATTGCAAAGCTCGGTAATCTGTGCAAGTCTAGTCTCAGGATAAAATATGAATTAAAGCATTTAAGCAGGCAAGATTAACTCTAGTTGTATAATTAAAGCATGGTATAAATCTAAGTCTACCCCGACATGTCAAAATCTAGCATACGCACGAATGCTTGTCACATAGTGTGTACGTGGCTCCAATAACACATAGAATATAGCAAATAGAACACCTACGCGGATAGGTTTCCTCTTACAAAGGTTAGGCAAGTGACATACCTCGCTCCGAAATCCTATGCGGGATCCTACGCCACTCTAACACCTCAAACCAAAGTTGAACAACCTGAAACCAGCCAAAGTGTGTGCAAACCAATCAAAACATATTCAAGAACCCAAAATTCATCAATTAGAAACAATTCCCAACCTCGCACAAAAAGTCAACACCGGGCCCACGTTATCGGATTCCGAAAATTCTCAAAAATAAATGTTACCCGTAGCACCACTCACTCAAATATATAATTTGATCTCAATTTCATGTCCAATTTCATGGTCAAATTCTCTTTTTACCAAACTTTAGGTTTCTACCAAAACCCCATAATTATATATAATTCTATGAATTTCTAGATCCAAAATCTTATATAATCCAAGTATTAAATTAAGTTACAATCACTTACCTTGTGTTAGATGATGAAAATGGTCTTTCGAGAATCGCCTCAATCTCGGTCTAGAGCATTCAAGAGAGTGAAAATGAGTTGAAGGTCGAGCTCACTGATTTAATACCACTACTAGGTCTTTTTACGTGTTCGCGGCCCTCCCGTTGCATTTGCGAAGGATTCCAGTCCCTAAACCTTAACGTTCGTGAAAGACAAATCGTGTACGCGATGGCCGGATATGTCACGCCCTGACCTCAGGAAGCACAATCGGTGCTCAACCAAGATACCCCGGTTAAGCAAGCCTGATAGATGCCATATACCCAACCTTGCCCATTAACAATGTAAGAACCAATACAAGTGATAGACATGAGAAGAGTCAATTGTTCCATATTCTTTTTCCATTACTAAAGGATATTCAATTTTTTTGATTTCCAAAATATTACAAGTTTATAGATATGATGACAAGAAAAACACATTTTCCCAAATGCCAACACTTACTAGTTTAATTCCCAACATCATATACCGCCCACAACCTGTCTACGGAGCCTCTAAGTACAACAGAAGAGTAGTATGGATGCGCCGACGACAACGGCTATACGTCAAAATGTAACGTACAACGTCAAATAACGTGAAGCCCGTAACGGAGTAGGACTTACCAAAAACTGCCGAATAGAGAGTACTGCTAACGAGGGTCAAAACCACCTACCAATGAACCACCTGCATCCATTGAAGATGTAGCGTCCCCGGCAAAAGGGATGTTAGTACATATGGAACAGTACTAGTATGTAAAGCTAAGTGTCCACTTTCAAGATAGAATGCCAATATAAGAAAGGGAAAACCATATAAATGGCAGGTCACAATGCCCAGCTAAAACATACCAATTGTCAAAATACGAGAATAATACATTTTTTTGCTTGGGAGATCATTAGCACCGATATACCATCGTGTTTTTAGCATGGTGTCCGATCACGCCCGATCAGCTAGGCCATCTCCCCACAAACAATGTGGTTTGACATGTGGTGCGAAAGAAAGGTGTTACCAAGAGTAATACCACCATGTGCACAACATGGCGTCCGACTCCACCTGATCGGCTAGGCTGCCTTCCCACATATGTCGTGTGGGTTGACTTTCCAATTCACAACTAATATCAACCTCATCTTAATTAAGGAGAATAACCATAATCTCAATTCAAACAAGGGAAATAACTACAATCCACCCCTACACCGGCAAGTGTAGTTTCGGGTATGGGCCTTATGACCCACCCTTCCTCGGTTTGCTAATGATACTCCCAAAAATATTTTTGGTTTGCACACTAGGGAAACAAAAGCACAATTATATTTTATATTCACCTCATTACCTTTCACGCTAGCCATGTTAGTAACTTCAACTATTCACGACATCATTATAATTTCATTGGCTCCTTTGGCCATACCTATGATTCTTCATCCCAAGGCACAGCAGCCGTATCTTATATTCCACACTTTCATTTCATTACTTTCAAGGATCATCATCATAAACATCAAGAAATAGAATATTTCGGAAATCACCACTTTAGGTTTATTAGCAATGAAGACTTTAACCACAAAATGTAACGTACAACGTCAAATGACATGAAGCCCAGAACAGAGTAGGGCTCACCAAAATCTGCCGAATAGAGAGTAACTGCTAACGAGGGTCAAAACCACCTGCTGACGAACCACCTGTATCCATTGAAGATGCAGCGCCCCTGGCAAAAGGAACGTTAATGCATATAAAATAGTACTAGTATGTAAAGCTAAATATCCACTTTCAAGATAGAATACCAATATAAGAAAGGGAAAACCATAGAAACAGCAGGTCACGATCAATAATATCCAAATGCCCAGCTAAAACATACCAATTGTCAAAATACGAAAATAATATATATTTTTGGATGGGAGATCATTAGCACCGACATACCACCGTGTTTTTTTGAAGTACGATTACGCCTGATCGGCTAGGCCATCTCCCCACGAACAATGTGGTTTGACATGTGGTGCAAAAGAAAGGTGTTACCAAGAGTAGTACCACCATGTGCGCAATATGGCGTCCGATCTCCACCCTATTGGCTAGGCTGCCTTCCCACATATGCCATGTGGGTTGACTTTCCACTTCACAAACAATATCAACCTCATCCCGATTAAGGGGAACAACCACAATCTTATCCCAAACAAGATAAATAGTTACAATCCACCCCTACACCGGCACGTGTAGTTTTGGGTATGGGCCTTATGACCCACCCTTCCTCGGTTTGCTAATGATACTCCCAAAAATATTTTTGGTTTGCACACAAGGCCATTGTAGGGTTCAATTTCAATAGAGGAGTTTAGCCAACATACCTTGTTTGAGCTTTCCTTAAGTTACTACAATGCCCCCAACACGTCTAGCAATAACAATCTATAGGAAGATAGCAAAAAAATAATTCGAAGGATTCACATGGTGTAACTCTCTTAGGAATTTTGTCAAACACCTAGTATGCAACATGGACAATAAAGCTCTACAATGGTGATCTCTTTCTTCCTCAGCCAATTTCAACAAGAAACTAACCAAACTAATTCATTAACCCCACTTACTACAACCTATTGTCACATGTAGATGATAATCTAGTGATTGACTACCTTGATTCTTGAAGGTTGTTGCAAGATTGGATGATTAATATGTTTGGTTTCCTCCTTCTCTCGCTCTAAAATGCTCTTACATCTCTCTAAAATCATCAGAATATCATTCTAAAATAAGCCCCAAAGGCTATTTATTAAAATGGGGTCGGGATATAAAAATAGGAAAATGGACCCTCCGAATTCAGGTATGCGGTCGCATAATGGATCGCATAACAGATACGCGGTCCGTAAAATGGACCCTAAAACTGATACCCAAAAACTAGAATGATCTTGATAGGTTTATGACCGGTCTACGGTCCGCATACTACTTATGCGGCTGCAGAATGGACCGCAGAATGACCTAACAAAATTCTTCGTGCCAAATCTGCGACAAAAACTACGGATCGCGAAATGGATATGCGATAGCAGAATGGACCGCAAAATGACCTTCCAAATTCCAAAATTTTCTACTCAACTCTACGATGCTTATGCGTCCTACAAAACGGTTCTGCGGTCACAAAACAGACCCGCATAATTGCCTTCTTCTGCCAAAAATTTCCATCAACTCCTCTATGCATTCTTCAACCCAAAAAGTCCGTACAGCGGCAAGCTTGCTCGCCACGAAGAATTTCTATAATCCTTAAACACGTAAGTCTTCCTCGGCACCTCAAAACTTGAATCCCTTGAAAAAATTTTACGGGGCCTTATAGAATACTACTAGCCCTGAACCCCTTCTTTACGTTCGCGGTCATCCTGCCGATTCGCGAAGAGCTACCTGCCCAGCTGCCTCCTCATCACATTCACAACCCCGTTTGTCACATTCACGGTGAACAAAACCCCCTGGCCCCCAGTTCTATATCATATTTTGTGACCCCCATGTCCCGTTAACAAAGAATAAAAGCTCACCTGCCCTTCCCCTCCTCCGTGATCGCACAACACAACAGTATCAGCAAAACTCTGCCTACTTCAGCATGCCTCGGGTGATCCGAAACTCACCCGAGCCACCCAGGACTCCTTCTAATCATACCAACAAGTTCATAAACATAAACCAAACCTACTCGAGTTCTCAAAACAAATAATATAACATCACAACCAAGAATCGCACCCCAAACCAAACTAATCAACTTTGTAAACTTCTAACCTCTTTCACTAACTCCAAATAAGACGAATCATACTTAGACAACTTTCACTTATATTCGTCACTTATAGTTTTCAAGTAATTAAACTAATAGTAAAATTCAACTAATACAATTTATTGCATGGTCAAGTCCTAGGTCAACCGGGACACAAAATTAAATCTAGCTATGTACGGACTCTCGTCACCTCGTGCGTACGTAGCCCCTACAACGAGTAACACATATCAAATACATCAGCTAGGGGGTAGTTTCCTCCTCACAAAGTTAGATAGGAGACTTACCTCGCTCCAAAGTTCCATAACCGGCTCCAACGGCCCTTTAACACCTCAAACAATGCCCATCGATCTGAAACTAGTAAAAAAAACGTGCAAATCAATCAAAATATAATCCGATGCTTATAATTTAACAATTAATAACAATCCTCAACTGTGCTTGAAAAGTCAACAAAGTCAATCCTCAGGCCCACGTGCCAGGATTTCAAAAAAATTCAAAATATAATATTACCCATAACACCACAAACTCAAATATATCATTTATTCCTATTTCCATGTCCAACTTCGTGGGTCAAACTTCAAAAATACAATTTCTATATTTTCTTAAAAATCTCCACTTTTTCCACCAATTTCCATATTCAAATCCATGTATAGTTCATGAATTTAACTCACAATGTGTAGAAATCACTTACCTAGTGATGGATGACGAAGGAGCAGGTTCAAAAATCGCCCCAAGCTCGGCTCCCATGGAAGATTTGAGATAAAATGAGCCAAAACCCATTTTTGCAATCTTATACACTGCCTAGACGACCTTATTTTCGAACATAGCATGTGCCATGCGTTTGCGAAGCACAAACTCAACTCCAATCAAAAAACTCCATCGCGAACGCGAGAGCATGTCTACGAACGTGATGCCTTACTAGGCCTGACCATCGCGAAATCGACCTGCCTCTACGAATGCATAGGCCATGACTCCCAGGCCCAGCTTATCCTACGTGAACATGATACCCCTATCGCAAACGAGATTCACCTCAGACCCACACCTTAGCGAACGTGAGTCCTACATTGCGAACGCGATGAGAAAACCATCCTCCAGCTCAAATCCTTCTTCACGAACGCGATCTACCTTACGCGTTTGCGAACAACAAAACTAGAATTAGCAACAACACCACCAAAACATGGGGAAATGATCCGAAACTCACCTGAGGGCCCCGGGATCCCGTCCCTTCACACCAACGTATCCCAATACCTTATCCGAACTTATCCAAAGGCTCGAAATGCTGCGAATAACATCAAAATTGCGAATCGACAATCAAAATCTTTCTTTCGACTTTCAAACACTCAAACTTCGACGAACACGTCTGAATTATACTTAAACATTTCGGAATGACGCCAAACTTTACGTACAAGTCATAAATCACGATCTGAACATATTCAAAGGATCTAAACCCCAAACGGACGTCGATAATGCCATAATCCACCTCATATCAAACTTAAGAATTTCTAAAATCTTTAGAATGCCAACTTCCCACAATAAGCGCCGAAATGCTCCCGAGCCACCTGATACTCAACATGAACATATGGCCAGGTCCAAAATCATCATACGAACCTATTGGAACATTCAAATACTGATTCTGAGGTTGTTTACTCAAAATGTCGAACCTTGGTCAACTCTTCCGACCTAAACCTTCTGAGTTGAGAATTTTCCTTCTCAATCAATTATGCGCTTCCCGAAATTCAATCCCGACCACACGTACAAGTCATGAAACATGAAGTGAAGCTACTCACAGCCTCAACCTGCCAAAAGACATGCTAGATCTCAAGACTACGGGTCGGGTTGTTACATTCCCCCACACTTAAATATATGTCCATCCTCGAACGGGCCAAGAACGGGTCCGGCATTGGCAAAAACCACTATTTCACACCTCGTGCACCTACCCGTGCCACCACAATTCATGTGAGCACATTAGCTCGAGCATACTGAAGATCCTTCCTTTTACCTTAGCCCACAAGCCTTAGAACTAAATCCAACATCCGTAATTCTCCACGAGACCTACGAACACCTTATCAATCTAAACCTGCTGTGCCAAATATGATCATGCACCTATGCTGATACCACACAATGCACCACATAATTCTTATGCCCATATAACATCCTCCAACCGTAGAAGGTGCAATTCACTAACCTAATGCCCGTAGTATACCACATAACGCGCATGAGCCTTGATCAAACCCTCGCGACACTGCAACGATGAAAGCGACACATAGAAGCTCATAACCACCTACCAAATCAATAAATCATAGAGCCTCTTCTCTTGAAAAGAACCATTACCTCATTCATAAATGAAAAGTGATATTTTCTCTTTAATATACCTTACATAAATCCGATCGTACTGATTTCAGATCCAATAACCTCGTCTCACCTAGTACAAGCTGCTGGGGCAATAAGCCACCTCAAATACCATCTAAATCTCATATTATGCCATCAATGCGCCAACAAGCTACACCTAAAATATGACCCATAAGGAAGAACGAACTATGGAAAAGAACTACCCGGCCCATGTAACGAATGAAACTGCCAAACAGATGTTATGAACCTATCTCAAAAATGAGAAGCAAGGCACACAAAATAAGTATAAGGAACCGTAATCAGCATCTCACTGTTGCGGGCATGCAACCCGATCCACACATAATACCCTTGCGGCGTGCAACCCGATCCAAGCATGATACCCGTAGCGGCGTGCCACTTGATCCACACATAACAAATAATAGGGAAATACCCATCAAGCGATAATGCTCAAACCCACAAAATGCTCGAATATCAACCACAAGAACACCAAGTGCATAAATACAACCCTGGGGAGACGGATAGCGCCACGCGCTACAAAATTTGAGCACCACTAAGGTGCAGTAAATGACACGCATCCGGGGAACCATCTCGCTCATATAACACCACCAGCTACAAATGACCACAACACGCGTGTGAATAATCAAGTCGTCTCACAACCCACGTGGCATAAAAGAGCAACACCTAAAATAGACTAAGGCAGAAATATCATCCACCACGTCTGAAGACTCATTCGTAAACAATCTATCCTAAATAAGCACATCTAATCTAGTATAAAATATACATTCACATAAGGCCTATCCACAGACCTCGGATTCCATCATCCCAAAATAGGTCAATAACCTTCCAAAGATCCACGATGACCCTATCCATGACACATATGATTAGCCGTCAAATCGGGAACAATTCCCACAGTCCGCAACCAAAGGAACAGAGCATCTCTCAGACATAAATCCTCCAAATAGTGACAATACCAGAATCTTCCTACCTGATTTCACTGTCTACCATTAAATGATGGATACGTCACACTTACACAGTTGTCCCCTGGGAGATACTCCCATAATCTTTCGCAGCAGGTCGCAAAATATGCATATCCGTGGCTACCGACCATACTATAAATGTGATGCAAATCAAGAATCTGTAAATCAACACACAATGCCTCTTCTAGTGAACACCATTCTCAGGAAACACAAAAATAGATCCAGCATACTCTGAAGATCTCAAATCTCTCCCTAGCTCCTGACATTCCCATCAAAACTAGATCGCAACCATAGATCATCAAATTTCAACCCTATACTGCTCACTGCACTTATCTTACTGTTAGACGAGAGTACAAGAATTTCATCATAACTCTGGAAGCACCAGTAGAATAAAAACCTCATTGGCTAGAACCTTTCACTTAACTCATCTCAGAATAAGAATTGCAACACACGACAAACTCCCCATATCTGCAAAAGACGCAAAACTCAATTCGTGGTCAAAACGGCCATAACTCTTCTGAGACCCATTTACACATAACGGAACCATCAGAATCAAATGCCTCCAAATCAATCAAATCACAAAGGCTATCAATCCCACACGTATATAAATCACTTATATAGTCTTACCACATCGAAGGAACCGACCCTTCCCTTAACCATGCTAACTCAAACCACTACTAACTGGCCTAACTTCGTCCAATTTACTCTTGACTTAGCTTTGAAATAATAATTCTATTCGAACACATAATGGACCTCAAAAAACACTCATCCTGAGTGACCCAAATCATAAGACCACATCGTCTCAATACCCATAAGCCATCTTATACCCTCCTCGTGCACTTGATAGTACCTCAAACTAATACACCTGTTCTAAAGGACCTCCTGCGAATCCAAAGCTGTTTCTCCCATTTCTCCAACACTGTATTGCATACCCGATAATAATATAGAAATTTCCCAAGTATCATTCACACTCTAGTGTGAACCCAGTCCTTACCCTTAGACACCACACTTTAATTGTTGAACTCACTAGAACCATTTTTGAGAGTCATCCACTCTGACTTGGTTTCGAGAATAACAAAACTCTAGTGCTCTCATAGCACATGAACAGTCCCAAAGAAGCAACCAGATGAATTTTTTTCCTTGTACATCACATCCACAAGAAGCATAAACTCTAAGTCATTCCAATATCTGCACATGAACCGATAAGGTGAAATGTTGCACACGTACATCAAATTCCTTGCCGAAATCCCCTTGACGTTGCCTCCCCTTAGTCATAATTGATCCACCAACGTACCGATAACCGAAACTGCAAGGTACATAACCACATGACCCATTCATAGGTTGCAGACTCCCCCACTAAGATTTACGTTACAATCATACCAATCAAGAACCCACATTAACTCATCCTTCTTAGTTACCATGATCTCGCACGTTAACTCGCCAAATTTCTCGCAATCTCCTATTAAAGTTTTCATAAAATATTCCGAGTTATTAGCCATAATCGCACATTTGACCTCCTGACAGTCGTACCATCTTCTTCAAGCGATCCAAGCTCAGATCGCACATGTCTCCCGCTGGGTAGAAAGTATAACTCTTTGCAGGAACTTCATCTAAATCACGCAACTGCTAACCAACTCACAGGAGATTTCCCTCCTGTGTAATTCCACATCAACATCTACCAATGACAATGATATGGTTACAACTACCACGAAATCAGTAAACCCTCTTGAGCCCATGCTCGTCCACCAGCTGTAAGAGTCTGGTCATTCCCCGTTAGCATCAAGTATAGGTCAAATAATTCGCTCCATTACATGAAGTCATGTTGCATCCCAAAACGATAATCAAGCTTCTCCACCCCTCTTTATTCCAAGCAAACTCCTTCCCGTCATATTCAACCTCCCTCAATACAGTAGCCATCATCCCAAATGAGATTTATAAACATAGTTATTGTCCACCATGATCCCCAAATTGCTCTAATCTTTCTCAAAGCATGTGGTTATCCTACCAAAGAATCCATACGCTACTCTGCCACTCCCACTTCGGTTAAACCATCTCCTTAAGCAACTTCTTGACCTCTGCTGTTCATACTTGATCTGCTAGCAATTCAACCACCACGAGACACCTCCCACCATGTCCTTCCTCCTCCTTCGCGACCAAAATACTATCGAACCTCTAGACCATGAACTGAGTAATCCTCCTTCCGAGTCATTCATTACCGCGACACATAAATAAGCACCCTACCATTCACACCAACACTGCAAGATAACAACACATGAACCTTATAATACAATATGCATATCCTCGAAACCATAGGTAACACTACCACTGGGCTGAAACGACAGAGCGTCCTTCCACATGGCGACGATAATAGCCCGCTCGAATATGCAGGGAGAAACATCATGCACCACGTCTGCAGTACCAGTACAACTCCTCAATGCCCAATGGATAACAAGCGCTCAACATCGTATGAGGATGAGTAGGAAGGAAATGAAGGCATAAGCTTCAATGGAATCAAATCGCACGACGAGGTCTCTGTACTGATCCGCAAGACTCTACTAGACTTGCTCGTGACTCGTGAGACCCAAGTGAACCTAGAGCTCTAATACCAAGCTGTCATGACCCAAAACCCACTATAGGTCGTGATGGTGCGAAACGTCGCTGTTAGGCAAGCCAACGGTGAACTATCAACTTAATTATTTTTTTATTATTTTTGAAATAATGAATTTCATTAGATAAATATATTAATGCATTAAAAATCATGGATACATCCTATTTAAATAAATATAAAATGAAAGTGTGTCAATGTTAAGCAAAACCACAAACAATATCCAGAACATCTCAAAACTCGGTTCCTCAAGTGCATGAATGCCTAATAAAGAGTATAATAATAATAGAACAACTATTTGAAAAATAAAATAGACAGGATAAAGTAAATAAATAAGATGGAGACTCTGAGGGCTACGGTGCGTAGCATAAGAAGCTGCTCACCATAAAGACCCCTCAGCAGTTGCGCCTACGCTCCAGGATGACCACCAAATGAACCTATCAGATCCTGCACGTTTAGTGTAGAAGGGTAGCGTGAGTACGTAAATTAACGCGTACCCAGCAAGGATCTAACGTAACCACAAAGAAGTAGTGACGAGGGGTAGCAACACTTATTAATGGTCCAATAAATAAAATGCAGGAATCATAAGCAGACATGGATTACGATAAGATCAACAGAATAAGGAATAGTAGATAACGAAATCAGTTAACAGAATATCCATCAGTTTAAAAATCTACAAGTGCCACATGCTATATCAACAAATAAGAACTATCAAGTAGATATCCGATCTCAGGTCATAAAGAGAATAAACGTAACTTCCAAGTTCAATCAACAGGGTAATCTCGTGGGTATTTGGACTCCTAGCAATTTTTATACATGAATTATGCTGAGGTCGTTGGCCCGATCCATATAGTCTTATACATACACTGCCGAGATCATACGGCCCGATGCATAAATGCATCTCTTATATACATATAATACCGAGGCGTTTGGCCTGATTCCATGAAGAGAAGAAATTTATCGACTTACGACTCGCGAATTTACTATACAGGGGTAGGAGACATAATGTAAACATGATATTTACCATCAATCAATTACCCTATTAAATAACTCATGGAATTGAGATTCAATCTAACATAATCTCTATCAGCTTTCACTTATTGTCTTCAAGTAATTAAACTAACAATTAAATTCAATTAATACAATTTATTGCATTGTAAAGTCCTAGGTCTACCGGGACACAAACATGAATCTAGCTACGTATGGACTCCTGTCACCTCGTGCATACGTAGTCCCCCATAACAAGTAGCACATATCAAATACATCAACTAAGGGGTAGTTTTCCCTTTACAAGGTTAGACAAGACACTTACCTCGTTCCAAAGTTTCATACTCGGCTCCAACGCCCCTCTAACACCTCAACTAATGTGCATCGATCCATAACTAGTAAACAACATGTAAATCAATCAAAATATACTACAATGCTTATACTTCAACAATATATAACAATCCTCAACTTCGCTCGAAAAGTCAACAAAGTCAACCCTCAGGCCCACGTGCCTGGATTCCGAAAAGTTTCAAATATAAACATAACCCATAAAACCGCGAACTCAAATATATCATTTATTCTTAATTCCATATCCAATTTTGTGGTCAAAATCCAAAAATGAAATTTCAAGGTTTTCTTCAAAATCTCCACAATTCCACCAATTTCCATCTTCAAATCCATGTATAATTCATGCATAGTTCATGTATTTAACTCACACTGTGTAAAAATCACTTACCTAGTGATGGATGAAGAAGAAGCTCCTTCAAAAATCGCCCCAAGCTCGGCTCCCATGGAAGATTTGAGATAAAATGAGCCAAAACCCCTTTTTGCAATCTTATACACTGCCCAAACAACCTTCTTCGCGAACGAGGCATGTGCCACGCGTTAGCGAAGCACAAACTCCACTCCAATCCAAAACGTCCTTCGCGAACGTGGGAGCATGTCCGCGATGATGCCTTAACAGGCCGTACCATCGCAAATGCGACCTGCCTCCGCGAACGCGTAGGCAATGACTCCCAGGCCTAGCTTGTCCTACGCGAATGCGACGCCCCTATCACGAACGTGATTCACCTCAGTCCTACACCTTCGCAAATGCAAGTCCTACATCGCAAACGCGAAGAGCAAACCATCCTCCAGGTCAAATCCTTCTTGGCAAACATGATCTCCCTTATGCATTCGCCAAGAAAAAAACCAAAACCAGCAACGGCAGCAGTAAAACATGGAGAAATGATCTGAAACCACCCCGAAGCTCACCCTAGGCCCTCAGGACCTCGTTCAATCACACCAACAAGTCCTAATACCTTATCCGAACTTGTCCAAAAGCTCGAAAAGCCATGAATAGCATCAAAATTATGAATCAACGATCAAATCCTTCTTTCAACTTTCAAACACTCAAACTTCGATGAACGCATCCGAATCATACTTAAACATTCTGGAATGATGCCAAACTTTACGTACAAGTCATAAATTAAACTATGAACCAATTCTAAGGCTCGAAACCCTAAATGGACATCGGCATCGCCAAATTCCACCTCTATCAAATTTAGGAATTTCTAAAACCTTCAAAATGTCAACTTTGCATAATAAGCGTCGAAATGCTCCCGGGCCACCTAATACTCAACATCAACATACGCCCAAGTCCAAAATCATCATACAAATCGATTGGAACCTTCAAATCTCAAATCCGAGGTCGCTTACTCAAAAGTCAAACCTTGGTCAAGTCTTCTAACTTAAATCTTCCGAATTGAGAATTTTCCTTCTGAATCAACTTTGCGCTTCCCGAAATTCAATTCTGACAACACGTAGAAGTCATATAAAATGAAGTGAAGCTACTCACGGCCTCAAACCGAACAACACTCTAGAGCTCAAAACGACTGGTCAAGTCAGTACAATAGTGATGAAGTTGCGGACATGGATAGTATAAAGACAACAAATTCTAATGCAAAAGGCAACAAGTGAGGAGGTGACAATTTGGAGAAATAATTGAGCAAAGTGGATATTAGGGCTACAATAAACCATAACCCTAACCCTAATGCACATATTAGGGTAGGAGCTGGAGAAAGATGAGATGATAATACTAATATGGTTGATCTTACCGGTGATAAGAAAAAGTTACTAGTAGATAGTGGGTGTACATCTCAACAAGTGAAAGAAATAGGTGCAGTTAAAATTAGGACGAAACGGTAACCTTAAAACCTAGAGTGAGACTGTTTCATCTAATACCTCTGATTTAATCAAGCCTAAAGGACTTGGAGACATCAAGAATTCCACAGAAGGAGATGAAGGTTATACAATTGGTTCAGACAAGGAAACAGATGAATATGTACTTTCAGAAACCAATGGAATAGTAAAAGTAGTTTTTCCATGGAATAAAAACACAAATTTGGGTTCCTCCTATGATTTAAGAATACAAGGAGCTGAGCAAGATGAATTTGAGTGAGTAAATGTATTGAAAGATCAGCTTAAAATTGCTGCAAAGGTTACACAACAATAGCAACTGGAATTGGCAGTAGTACCTAATATAATTGGAGTATTGGATATTGTCCCTATGGCATGTGCTTATGTTATAGGGGATAATATGCCACTGCAGATTAAGGTGACATTCAACTATAGCTAAATTTCAAAATTTTCATAGAGTGGGATTTGTCACCAAGGGAAAGTGGTAAGCAGGATAGCAGGAAGAATCAGAACCAACTGCTACCTCAACTTGTAAGACAACAGCCCGAGAAGGAAATCTCAAATACAAAATGATGATCAAATCTTATATGGAATATTAGTTTGGTAGCTACATAACAGGACTTTGAAAGAGTAATACAAATGAAGAGCGAACAAGGCATTTATGTTATTGATTTACTGGATCCTTTTCAAGACAGTAGGCATATTCAAAGATATAGAAGAAAACTTGGTATGAAGCATGGTATAGCCAATGTAAATGGGAAGATTTGGATTTTCATGGATGCAGTAGTACAATGGGAGCTTGTGCAACACACTGAGCAACATATCACATTGTTGATACTTAATTTTGCTCTTATATTTTATAAAATACTTCATATACTTTCAA
Source organism: Nicotiana obtusifolia (assembly GCA_002018475.1). Lineage (NCBI taxonomy): Eukaryota > Viridiplantae > Streptophyta > Magnoliopsida > Solanales > Solanaceae > Nicotiana > Nicotiana obtusifolia. Next base: position 36,026 of record MCJB01032490.1, on the reverse strand, counting down.
AATATCATTTTGCACAATTACCCAATTTATATGGGTCATATAAGTATTTTCTATAATTTTTAAAGCTTTAAAACTAATTTTTCTTGCATTCAAATTATTCAAATATTTATTAATTATCCCTTTTAATTATTTTTGGGTGATTTAATCGCCCAAATTTATTATGTGTGCGCACATGCATCTTTTATAATATTTTACTTCATTTAAAATAATTATATTTTGTATTTTTATGCTATTTCCACATTTTTCAATAGTAGCCTATACTTTGCAATTGATTGCATTTTATTTTTTTATTCAAAGTCAAAATAATTTTTTATATATTTATAACCTTCAGGTATTATGCTTAAATAATATTCTTTACACTTATTTAGCTATTTTTGTTAATTTTATTTTTTTTAATTTCTTTATTTTTAAAGCTAGCCCAAACACGGCCATTTTCGGACCAAATTGGCTGTCAGACACCCTACCTTTGCCCAATAACTCCCCAGCCCAACCAAACGATCCTCTTTTAGACAACGCGGTCACGACAGATTAACCAAACCCGCCAAACTCAATATTTAATCATGGCCATTGATCTCTTAAGATCAACGACCCACAATTACCCTACCCCTCTAATTAACCAAACCCTCCAAAACCCTATCCATTTCTCCTGAGACGCTACCCCCAAATTCTCCCTATCCTCCTCTTCTCCCCTCCTATAAATCCCTAGCAGCCGCCTCCCTTCTCCTCTCCAACTTCAATCCTAATATGGAATTTCTCGTGATTTTCCTTCCATATATGCTCTATCTCATTGTTACATACATGGTTATGGTATCACCTAGTACTTGCCTATTTTTGGCCGGTACCGGGTATTGAATCAAGTACAATCGTCAAGGTTTGGATGGTGTATCATCCTTATACATTCATAGCAAGGTTATATGGGTCCGATTTACTAAGATCTTCGGTCAAACTACGGTTTGCTTGATTTTTCTCCTAATTCGATTCTAAATCGATTTTACATGTTATTCATTCATTTATTATGTTTGATTGACAGTTTTTCATTGTTTTGTTTGTTGAATTTTGCTTCTATATAAACCCTTTCCCCACCCCCC